>JANUWF010001120.1:587500-875000 GCA_026120185.1 Voacanga thouarsii
GTTATATGCTTGAAATATTTCTCTCGAACTATGAAAGTACGCACATGGGACTTTGTTCCACTATCATCCCAAGTGTGAGGCCTTGAGGATTACCCATCTTTCATTTGCTGATGATCTTATACTGTTTGCTAGGGGTGATTGCCCCTCCGTTCGCATCCTTCTAGACTGCCTGGATGAATTAAATAGGTGCTCGGGTCTTCAACTCAATAAAGGAAAGTCCAATATCTATATGGCTGGTATTTGTAACACGGACCGAGAGGGTCTTCTGGCTGATACAGGTATACCCATTGGGGATTTTCTTTTTCATTACCTGGGCCTATCTATCATGCATGGCAAAGTCCAGCTATCTTTCTACAAACCTTTACTAGACAAAATTGGTTCTTACATTAGTTGTTGGCATGCGTGTTTACTTTCTTATACTGGTCGCCTACTACTAATCCAAACTGTCCTTCAGGGAGTTGAATGTTTCTGGTTGTTCATTCTTCCCACTCCGGCTTCAGTGATTTCTCAGTTGGATAAGATGGCTCGTGATTTCCTATGGGACTCAAAAAAATCATTGGTTGCCTGGAAGGATATCTGCCTACCTAAGACTGCGGTTGGACTTAGTTTGCATCATCTACAGACTTGGAATGCGGCGCTCTTAACCAGACTCCTTTGGGATATACAGTCGGAGAAAAAATCCTTGTGGGTCCAATGGTTAGATCACTACTACATAAATGGCAAATCTGTTTGGGAGATTGAACACCATAAAGAGCATTCTCCACTTTTTTCGTAAAGTGCTAGCAATTCGGGACTTGATACTAGAGCGAGAAAATAGTGCCCCCTTTGCCTCTGTACTTCTACATAGTTGGGCTACTTCTAGCTCTGCATTCACTTCTTTGGCTTATGACTACCTGCACTTATCTTCCTCGAAGGTCTTCTGGGCTAAAACTATTTGGAAGCAGGCACTTACCCCCAAGCACTCATTCATGGTCTGGCTGTGTGCTAGAGGGCGTTTGAAGACCAAGGATGCACTTGTATTCTGCTTGGATGATTTGTCTTGTCTACTGTGTAAAGCACATATGGAGACGATTAACCATTTATTTTTCAAGTGCCCAGTATCTGCATTTATCTAGACAGAAATTAGACTGTGGCTGGGCTTGCCACAAGCAATGAATACAGTGGGCTCTTGTCTTAGGTGGTACAAGCATGCAAACCACGGCTCATCATGGATTGCAAAGGCTAAGGCTACTGCTATGGTTGCCACGTTCTATTACATCTAGACTGCACGTAACAAGGCGTTATTTGAGGGTACTTTGTGTCAACCTCTGGATATTTCGAAAAAGATAAAAACACATGTGTACACTGTTATTTTTACATTGTACCCTAATGTTCTGACTAGTTTGGAGAATGGTATTCAGCTTGGCTAGTATAGTCATCTTGACTATAAACTAGTAAACATTCATGTAAATTCTTTTTTATCAATATAAATCTTTTTACATTGCAATCAAAAAAAATAATAATTATTATTATTATACTTCTTCTTCAATAGCACCAAACACTAGTTGTAAACTTGCTAACAGTTGGTTGATGACAATTTGATAAGAAGCAGACAATTTCATATAGGCAGTAGGTAATACATCATGTATATTCAGTGACGCACTCAGAGGTCAATGTTAAGTTTCAATTCAAGTTTAATTCGCTAAAATATATTCTAAAACTGCTCAATTAGAAGTTTGATTAATAAACAACTTCAAAAGTTTAAAATTAAATTTGAATTTGAATTTTTTAAAATGCGAAATGTGCATTTTGTACAAATATTTTATTTTATATACTAAAAATGTAATATTAATCAGTTAATATATATATATATATATATATATATATATATAAAACATATTTTCATATTTTGATATCGAATATTCAAATATTTGAACTTGATTTAATAGTAAGATCCCAATTTGAGTTCAAATTCAAAAATATCAAATTAAGTCAAAGTTGAACATGATTGTTTTTTAATAACACGAAAGACTTTTGCACACATGAATGGCCTATGATTACTACATTTAAAATTTTTTAATCTTCTTTAATTAAATAGTATGGAATAATATTATTGATGTAAATAATAATATATAGATCAATTTATTAAAAGTCCAAAGTCAAATGATTATATACTCGAGGCTTATTACTTAATGAAATGAGTTTTCCCAATTAATGTGTTAGGTTATCTAAAAGAAGAAATGTTCATCCAAAAGACCTTTAGATTATTTTACCCTTACCCGATTTGAAAAATATTCATAAGAGTTCCAATAAGGATATTTCGGTCATTTACCAAATACTGGAGTTCCAAAGGTTTTCATAAAACATTCTAATAAGGACATTTGGATTATTTTTCATATGCCCAATTCCAAAAACGAATTCATTTCAAAAAATTCAAAATTCTAATCCAAAAAGAGGATTAAATTCAAAGTTTCCAAGCACATTTCCATAAAATGCTCCAATAAAGGTATTACAGTCAATTTATGAATACCCGATTCTAAAATTTACCAATTTTCGAAAATCTCAAGTATTTAATCCAGAAAGGATTAAATTCACAAACTCATACTTTAATCGTTTGTTAAGGTTTCTAAACTAATCATGAAATTCATTCTAGCCCAAAATAGTATAAAACAAATCTTACTCAAATATACCTTATACATATTCAGGAATTTCCAAAACGGTATATAACATAGCATTTCATGGAAAAACAAAACATACTAGCTTTAGAAAGAGTTTTAGAAATCCAAGGAACTTACCTCGTGTTCTAACTAAACTCTTTCTGTTTACGGCCGTTCAACCATCGTTTCTATTGTTCTCAACATTTCGTTGGCCATTTACCAACAAACCTACACCAAACATAATTTTCGGATCAAATCGTCTTCGGCTAAAAAATAGCCGATGTGTCCGACGGTTAGGGGTGGCAATTGTGTCGTGTTCGGGTTGACGGGTCGTGTTAACTTGAGATAATTACACTTGACAGGCCAACCAGAACACGACCCGATTAATAAACGTGTCGTGTCGTGTCAACCCATTTATTTTCGTGTCTTTTTCGTGTTATAAAACGGGTTGACACGACATGACACAATTAGACACAAAAATTAAATAGATAATTACTAAATTCGTCAACCCGAATACCTACTAAACCCGCCAATCTGTACACCATTACACAAAAAATTTGAAAAATCAAATCAAATTATATAAAATTAAAAAACTAATAAAATAGTCTGTAAAGTTATAAATAACTAATAAAATAACAAACCATCCTGCTAAATATTTAGAGATCTTAATAAATTCATAAGATTTAATTTTAAAAATCTAAACAAATGTAATTTTGCAATAAAATTGGATTATTTAAGAAATTATTTTCTCTAGATATTTAGAACAACAAATTTGCCGTAGCATGCCAGGAATTTTAAAGAGCAAATGGAGAGCAAAAAACGAGCAAGAAAGGAAGGCTTGTCTTTGTAGGGTGTAATTCAAATTGTCTTTATCCCAATGTCAGAAATAGCATAGTATACGAATTGGTCAATCGATGCTGAGTGAACCTTACCCTCTGGTAAATGCACCACACGAGCTTCTTTTCATTCTATATTTGATTCGGCCTATAGGCATATTACATACGTTATTTTCTAAAGGTCTATCCTTCTCCTTTAGACTTGCGTAAGGTCGTTGCATATCAACTCATACTAATATTATTATTATAGACACTAAATAATAATTAATTAAGAATTATTTATTTACTATATATCAAGCAAATAACCACATTAACATCATTTATTTTCTTTAAGATGTCTCATATAATTAAACAAAATAGACACACAAACAATTTAATTAATTCATATAATAAAATTTAATTTAATTAATTCATGTAAAAAATTAAATTATCTAATTTTCTATAGTAAAATTTGTAGAGTATTACAAAAAGTATTAAATATAAATATTAAAAAAAATTAAACGGGTTCACGGGTTGAAACGGGTTAAAACAGGTTGAACCCATTTATGACATGTACACGTTTAAAGTTAAACGGGTAGACCTGTTTCGACCCGAACCCGCGAAATCCCAACCCTAACCCGTTATAACCGTGTCGTGTTCGTGTCGTGTTGACGTGTCGTGTTCAATATTGCCGCCCCTACCGACGATTAGCCGACGTCCAACCGACATGCCCAACGGGTAGCCGGGGTCTAGCCTACGTGCCTGACGGTTAAGGGAAACGTTCAAATTTCATTCACATTGTTTGTTCGTCGCTTGATCAATTCTTTCAATTTTCCTTTCCCACATCCTTTATCCCTTCATATACAAGGGATTCACTTCATATTTCCTATTTATTTCATATAAAATCACTCAATTAATCATTCTTACTTATTCAGTTCACATGACTATTCTTTCATTTCATCCATTTTCAGACTCTTTTTTCTAGAATTTCACTGCTTGACACATGATTTTGTTTTGCACATAACTTTTAGTTCACAACTCCGATTTGGCTCTATGATATATTGAAATGACCGTAAGACTATAAAATTTAATTCTATATAAGCCCTTTTCAGATTCCTGGTCCTCCTGATATTTTACTTGGCAAAAACATCCCTAGTAGTTTTGTCTTAATTTCACTATTCATATTTTTCTTTGTTTTCCTTTAGCCTTTAGCACCTTGGGACCATTAATTCACCTTGGTCCCAAAGTGCTATAGGCTAAAGGAAAACAAAGGAGAATATGAATAGTGAAATTGAGACAAAACTACTGGGGCTATTTTTGCCCAATAAAATGTCACGGGGACTAGGAATCTGAAAAGGGATTACACAGAATTAAAGTTCAAAGTCATACGGTCGTTTCAGTATATCATGGAACCAAATCGGAGTTGTGAACCGAAGTTATGTCTAAAACAAAATTAGGTGTCAAAGCAACAAAATTCCAGAATTTTGCTTAAGAACATGGACGAACCTAAGGATAATTAATTGTGTGATTTTGAATGAAATTAAGGGGAAAATGAAGTGAATCCCTTGTACATGAAGGGAGGAAGGATGTGAAAAAGAAAAATGAAAGAATTGAACGAACAACGTAAAAACGATGTGAACGAAAGTTGAACATTTTCCTTAACAGTCGACTCCTGTCAGCTAAACGTCAGTTGGACATCGGCTACCCGTTGGGCACGCTGACTGGACTATTAATTAATTATTCATTTCACTTAAAATTTATATTAGAATTTTAATACATCTTAATTAATTCAATGATAACAAAAAATCTATTATCAAATATGCTGAATTAATTATTTAATATTTTCTATTATAAAATATATTTAATTAAATAAGTATTAAATTATTAATTGTAACACTTAATTAAATAAATGACTTATTAGTGAAATGATGTAATTTTGAGTATTGATAATACCTCATTAACTTGACTGTTCAGATTGGACTAGTTGATACCTTCATGCTACGTGTGAAAATCTTGCCTGGTGATTAAATAAAATTTATCAACTATCTACAAATATATAAATTTTATAAATAAATTATTAGTTGGAGAATTTTGAACAAATGTTACTGTTAACAAAATAATTTAAAGCATCTTATTTTTAATTATAAGTATTACAAGATTTTTCTTTTACTATTGATAGAGTATATTCATTTAAATATATATTAAAAAAATCAGCAATTGACCCTATGCTTTTATGAATTTTCCTATGTGTATTGTCACTAACCTAAAGATACTATCCAAAAAAGAATAAAAAAGAATAAAAAGTTTATTCGATTTAACAACCAATCTTAAAAATAATAAAAAACAATAAATCAATTGTCTTCTAAATATGTCTATTTATATATTTGTACAGGATAGAAAAAAGATATTATATGAAATTCAATTTTATGAGACAAACTCTTCCTAAGTGATATTATCTTGATTCATGAGTAATCAATATATCTTTTTTGCATTTATATAGGTTGTTGAATGCCAGCTTCCTTCAATCCTTGCACAATGATCTATATTAGTAAAGCAAAATACAAATGGATTAAAGGCAGGGATGGAACCAAAGACTTGAGGTTGGGGGTAAATTATATGAAATAATATATTAAAGGATAATTCTATAATTTAAAAAAAAAAATTGGAGGGGGGCAAAAGGTAAAATTTAAAGGGACTTTTCTAAAAAAATTTAATTTTCTTAAAGTAAAATAAAAAATTTTAAAAATTTTGGGGGTTGGACACCACCCCTCGCTCCCCCTAGATCTGTCTCTGACTAAAGGCATAACTTGTATTAATATATGAGCGACAAACTCAAATGTCTCTCTTAAGAACACCAAACGTACTTCTAATTGGGACAATGAACTTACCATTGGAGTATAAATCTCGGCTAGAATACCATTTTTTAACAGTTTATTAATAAGTTCTTTGTCAGTTCTTATAATACGTTCACGGTACCTGATAGAAAAAAGAAAATAATTAAATTAATCGTGCCTTCATTAGCCTTATCGACAGAGATATTATTTCCATATGCAATCTCTCCAAGGTTGAGAACCCCACCCCCCCCCCCTCGGGCTCCCCACCCCCAAAAAAAGAAGAAAGAGGGAGGCTAGTAGCCACAAAATTTTAAGAATTAAATAGAAAGGTCAGAAAGAAGCTCAAAAGTCAAAATTCAAGCTACATAATGCATACACCGAGATAAATACAACTGACCAATATAATTGCAAACCACCAACAATTTTCAATGCATCAATTCTTCAAATACACTTAAAATGCTAAAAATAAGCAGGACAGACAAGATAATCTCAAAGGAAGTACCATCAAAGTGGTAACACTATGTTTCAGGCATTATTAATCACATTTGAATTTGCTACAGAGTATCCTCAATAGCGTTACATAACTACAATCATAAAATAAAAAATAAAAAATAAGTGTTTTACCAGAGTTTTCTCCCTTTCTTGTAGTAGGAGTGAAGAGAATGAGGGATCGTCAAGAAATATGGAGAGAAGAGGAAGGTGCAAGAGCAAGGGTGGCAATTGGAGTGGGTTTGGTGCCTTGCTCTTCAAATTCCTACTAAGTTTAATAAATATAATGTATTGATGAGGTTAGTAATTATAATAAAATAGATAATATGATAATATTTTTTAAATGCCTATTTTATCAATAAATGACCAAATGAATCTCAATTATTGAATATATTAATTAGAAATGCTGATGAAATTAACACCATCTATAATAGAATACAAAAAGTTATAAAAAATCTATACCATTAATTGTAGAAGATGAAAACTTAAAAAAATAATAAAAATAATTTACAAAATATGTTTGGACAATTCACTCCTCTCTTCACAATTAGAATATACATTTAGGTATAAGAAGGTAGTTGTTCTTGTCTTCAGTGGAGTGTTAGGATATCTTTATGTTCATCCTTGACTTGAATTCTCTCGTGGAGTCTTGTGACTTGTTTTTGTATTATCCACCAAATCTTTTATATTCTATCAGTTATTTAAATAAATTATTTATTTTTTCTTTAAATTATGGAGGCTTTTATAGAAAATGTGACATAGAGCAGTTGGGTAACAGTTGTCGCTTTGAAATATATTTTTGGGCTGGACGGTTGCTTTTCTGTTGGAAGGATTACAATAATGAAGTTGGACTCTATCATCCTACTGAGCTTTCTACCATATTAAACGCGTGCAAAAGCATCTTTTGTGATTATTATACCTTTTCACATAGAATTGCTACATTGATATTTATCCGACCTAACTCTTTTACTTGGTAAAAAACAAAGTGGTAAACAATATGTCAAAAATTTGAAGCCTAACTGTTCCTTTCTGGACATACCAACATAAATTGTTCAGCATTTGCAAACCATCTGTATTTAAATTATGGATCCGGGGCGCATATTTTTGAGAACGAAAATTGTAAAGAAATTATATATAATATAATATTATTTTATTTTTTTAATAATTTAAATATTCGAATTTCGTCTACTTATTAATTACTTAAGGGTAAGTTTGATTGGAGTGAAAGTGGGAAGGAAAAGAGGTGGGGAAGTAAAATAGGAAGTAAATGTGTGATTTACGTAGTTTGGTTGGAATGATTGAAGGGGGAGAAGTATATGTGGAAGAAAATTGAATCTCTTTCCCCTCAGATTTTTCTTCCTGTCTATTTTGGAGGGTTTGAGAAGTAAATGAAAGTTAAGAGACTCTTTTGTCTTAGGGTATTTATTTTATTAGAATTTTACTCTATTTTACAATTTTTTATGAATTAGCCTTAGGGGTATAATAGTAATTCAATAATTATTTCCTCCCTATATACCTTACAAACAAACAATGAGAGATAAATCATATTTACTTCCCTTCCACTCCAACCAAATAAAATAAAAGTAATTACATTTATTTCCCCTGATGGAAGTAAAATGTTTCACTCCCCCTCCCCTTTCCCCTTTTCCTTCCCTTCGCGAACCAAACTCACCCTAAGGTAAAAATAGAAACACAAACGAAATTTGACCCTTCAGTCTGACGTTCAAAAAGTCATCCTACTTATACAGGTGAGTTATCCCAGGTGGGGTATAATATGTTTCATAAGATATATTTATTCCGTTCTTATTTATCTATACTTTACATAATTTAAAAAAAAAATTAATTAATCTCTTAAATTTATACAATTTTATTTATATATTTTAAAAGTACTATTAAATTTAATTTTCTCCACGACTATTTTTTTAATTTATTTATTTAACTCCCTTTAAAGTTATTACACTTTCATTTTTTAAAACTATTTAATATAAAAATATATATAGTAATAAAATTAATATTAATGATATTTAAGTTTATTTAATATAATAAATAAAAAATATCAAAATTTTTTATTTATAATAAATAAATAGAAATAAAAAAAATACTAAATCGCACCGATATCCGCACCCATCTTGCGCCCACATTGAGAAATTATGTTTCAAGCGTTGCGGCACTCCTTTCCCCCTCTATGTAATAATGTAACTCTTCAACATCTGCGTCTGCAGCGTCTCCATCTGTATTAACAAAAAAAAGACAAGTGGAAATCTTTTTGCATAGTTTCTTGTCTGCCTCCCATTTATGGTCTGACTTAGGAACTTTTAGAGCAACTTCTCATTCATTCATTCATTCCATCAACACCCAGTCTTTCAAATTCCTTTCCCTCTCCCTTCCAAAAGTCTAAACTAACAGAACTCTCTCCTAATCCTCACTCTCTTCGTTCTCCATCTGATAGCCATGATGGCAAATTCTCAATCTCTGTTGAATAACAAGACCACTACTATAGGTAGGGCATATATAATTTTCTTCCTTATATTCTTGGTTTTTCTTTTTTCCGCTTGCTGAAAATGTTCTTGAACTGGTAAATCTGCTCGCAGGAGCTGAAAAAATAGAAATTTCAGATCCGACCCCCTTGCAAAGGCATGCTATGTTCTTTGATATCAACAATGATGGGATCGTTTACCCTTCGGAAACATTCAAAGGTTAATTATTTCCTTGTTTCTTTTGGTTCTTTCATACTCTCAATTTCAATAAACTACAGTTTTTTCGCTTCATTTCTTGTTTTAGTTAAAAAAATTATGGGTTTCTCAGGTTGTCGGAGACTTGGAGTTGGGATTCTCTTGTCGACTGCCACAGCAATCTTTGTCAACACAGCTCTTAGTCGCAGAACTAGACCTGTAATTTCAACTTCTCCTCATCCATTTTACACAATAGTTATTGTTTTTCTTTCGTATTTAGAACCGTAGTTTTCGTCATTAGATTTTCTTTCATTTTCTCTGAGTAAATATTTTTCTTTCACCATGTCATTACTGCATAAGATTTTGATTTAAAATAGCCTATCTTGAGGAACTAATGGTTTAATAGGTTCATAAAAAATCGTTGTCAATTTCATGATGTGTAATATTATATTCCTTTTGTTCTCAAATAACTTTTAATTTTGGTTGATAATTCACGCAAATTTAAAAGACTATAACGCCTGCATAGTTTTAAGATTAAAAAAAATTAAATTATTCTTATTAAAAATTATAAAAGTATTTTAAAATTTTAAAAAAATAAGTTAATATTATATTTTAGTAAAATAATTAACAATAATGATACAAATAAAAAACCATTTTTTATGTCACAAAATAATATATAATTATAGATACGAAATCTTTTGATGATAGATGTTATATAATAGGGAAGCATTCTATTATTTGAGAAAATCTTGTATTATAATATACATAAACTTTCTTGCGGTAATAAACGATGTGTTTGAAGGCTATAAAGTAAAGTCATGCAACTTGGCAATTGCACTAACGACCATTAATGCAGTGGACCCATTAGCAGCGGGGACAAATCATACTAGTAAGTGACGTTGGACTGGGGTATGTCTGCCTTACTGTAAAGTCAACAAAGATACTCCATATAATATAAATCTTTTAATTTAATTCTATAAATATTAAAAATTTTAAAAATAAGATAATTTTATATTTTTTAAAAATATTTTTATTTAATTATTTTAGAAATAAAAAAAGACAAGAGAGAGAAAGAAAAAGAAAGAGAATAATAAATAAAGATAAAAATATAAAAATAATTTTAAAATTTTGTAAAAAAGTTTTTAATAATTTATAATTTAAAATAGTAAAAATAATCTTTAAAGATTTATATTATAGGACGAAGAGAATAATTAGAGGGGGAGGAAAAGAAGAAAAAGGTGGAAGAGAAGAAAGAATTGAGATAGTGTAGATTTTAATTGATGATATTTTTAATTGCATGTCTTTTTATTTTATATATATATATTAAAAAAAGATTTTATACCAGCTTTTTTTTACTATTTTTATACCAACTCTGTTGTTGTCATTCAAATATGTGCCCTATATTACATTTTTATTTTCTTAAAAGCAGGGAAAGGGTTTTACTTTTTCCCTCCCAATTGAGGTTAAAAACATCAAGAAGGCCAAGCATGGGAGTGATACTGATGTATTTGACACAGAAGGAAGGTACAGTCTTTCCTCCTCCAGTGTTTTGGTGGACCTGATATTTTCTTTTGATTTGATTTCCTCCAATCACATGACATCACGATTTTGCTGTTCTCTTATCCGTTCCTGTCATGTGTCCATTGTTTATTTTCCTTTATTGATAAATGCCAACCTGGCCATTATTGCCATCGATCGGGCCCATCCCGTTTCTAAAGATCTTCCAAATCTGGTTGTCAGTATGTGAAAATGTCGTATTTATCATAAACAAGTTAAAATTATCACAATGTTTTTTCTAAGTATTGATAACGTTCTTTCTCTCTTTATATATATACCAAATTTCATTTGTGATTTATTAGAAGATAATATAGTGTTGTATACCTTCCCCTTCGTCACCACACTATTTTCCATGTTTATATAGACTACCACTTCTTATGCCAACTATTTTAGAACCCTCAAACCTTTTATGCCTGATATTTTTCATATATTCATGCATACATATACTCAATTGAATTTCATCCTTTAGAGATAGGTAATCTTCCCCCCCCCCCCCCCGTCCCCCACAAGATGTTGTAGCTTTATTGACCTTTTTGCAATGATTTGAAGGTTTGTTGAATCCAAGTTCGAGGATATCTTTGCCAAGCATGCGCACACAAATAAAAATTACTTAACGTCTGGCGAGTTGAACGAAATGCTCAAGGCAAATAGGGATCCCAAGGACTATTTTGCATGGTAAATTTTTCATAACTTAAAGTATTTAAACATTGAGTCTTTACAAATCTTTCATATTTTATAAATTGTATTACATATATTACAGATTATACATTTTTAAAGAATACGAGATTTTTATATATATTATCAATAAATATCAAATCTATATATGTAAGTATTTCCTGATAAGTAAAAGGAAAAAATTATATATTTTTTTCTATAAAAAATATTTTTTAAAATACTTTCAAAGTTAAAATTTTTATTTTAAATTGCAAATTAAATACTCAATTTTTTTCACTTTTTTTGTTGAACACGTATTGTTGATGGGCAGGTTTGCAGCATTCACAGAATGGAGGCTCTTATATGCGCTTGCCAAGGATAAAGATGGCTTTTTACATAAAGAAACGCTCAGAAGCTTTTATGATGGAAGCCTTTTTTATCAACTTGCAGAGAAGAGGACATCTAAGAAATGAACGTATAGGACAACAAACAAAAGCTTTATATTTAGTATTTATGCTGTATTTTTTTACAAATTTTTTATTGTTTATTTAGAATTTTGAAAAGTTTCATTGTGGATTTAAGTACTTACAGGAGGCTATACTGCTGTATTTTTTATTTTTTTTGGAACCCCTTTTGCTTTTTTATATGTCTGGAATTACTCTTTGGATGTTGAAGAGGAAATTTTCGTTCTAGGAGAATCTTGTAATAGGAATTTAAGCAAGGCATATTTTTATCAAGAATTCGATACTATCATAAGGATTTTTCTATAGTTAGATTATTTTTGGAAATCTGATTTTTCATGAATGTTGAAAATATGTCATTGAACAAATAGTTCATTAATTGAGTACTTAATTTAGGTTCGATATTTGGAGAAAAAGGTTAAAATATAGTGTAAGAAGTTTTTTTTTTTCTTTTTTTGGATTATGTACATTCACATGAAAGACATATACCTACACATAGTTTGGCTTATTAATTTGTTGGTGTACTGTTGTACCTCTCCCAAAAAAAAACATTAAAAACAAATTTGGGGTTGGACTGAAATTAAATTGGATTGATCCATTGAGCCAGTCCAACTATATTAAACCTATGGACGAAGAAATCAGAATTGGGTCTTATACGGGCAGAAGAACGCATATTGTGTTATTTTTATAATGGTTGGACGGATGGATGGTGTGGGAATCACGTCCGTCCCCCGATTTTTTTTTTTTTTTCCTTTTTCAGAAATTTTTAGTAAAGTTAATTTTTAAAAACTTTTCTTAGATTTTATTATCCGCCCATTATTAAATATTTATCAAAAGTCATCAAATTATTATCTAACATATTTTTTCGTATTGTTTACCCCTAATCACAGTTTTTTGTAAGGGTGGCAATCGTGTCGTGTTCGGGTTGGCGGGTCGTGTCAACTTGAGATAATTACACTCGACAGGCCAACCCGAACACGACCCGTTTCATAAACGTGTCGTGTCGTGTCAACCCATTTATTCTCGTGTCGTGTTCGTGTATAAAACGGGTTGACACGATTAGACACAAAAATTAAATAGATAATTATTAAATCCGTCAATCAGAATACTTATTAAACCCACCAATCTGTGCACCATTACACAAAAAATTTTACAAAATTAAATCAAATCATATAAAATTAAAAAAAACTAATAAAACAACCCATAAAGTCATAAAAACCCAATAAAATAACAAACTATCCCACTCAATATTTAGAGATCTTAATAAATTCATAAGATTTAATCTTAAAAATCTGAACAAATGTAGTTTTGCAATAAAATTGGATTGTTCAAAAAATTATTTTCTCTAACTAAAAGTCATTGTAATAATATTATTATTATAAACACTAAATAATAATTAATTAAGAATGATTCATTTACTATATATAAAGTAAATAGCTGCATTAACATCATTTATTTTTCTTAAGAGGTCTCATATAATTAAATAAAATAGACACACAAACAATACAATTAATTCATATAATAAAATTTAATTCAATTAATTCATGTAAAAATTAAATTATCTAATTTTTTTATAGTGAAATTTGTTGGGTATTACAAAAATTATTAAATATAAATATTAAAAAAAAGTTAAACGGGTTCGCGGGTTGAAACGGGTTAAAACGGGTTGAACCCGTTTATGACCTGTACACATTTAAAGTTAAACGGGTCGACCTGTTTCGACCCGAACCCGCGAAACCCCAACCCTAACCCGCTATAACCATGTCGTTTTCGTGTCGTGTTGGCGTGTCGTGTTCAATATTGCCGCCCCTAGTTTTTTGTTCCAGTCAATCGTAAATTAACTATTATTTAAGAGGGTGACTGAAAATATTTAAAAATATTTGGCTGGTTTTTTTTTTTTTTTTTTTTTTGTATTATTACCTCCGTACCTCCAAATTCTTAGCTTCCTATGTAGCATTACCACCTTACCTCAAATACTGGGGACAAATAATGATGAGAGCTTTTTAATATCAAAATTGTCATAAATTATTGTAATAATCTCTATGCGACACCAACCAATTAATTCTTTTTAATCATAAAATATATGAAAGATTTTTATATAAATTTATATTATTTAAAAAAGATTATAATAAAAAAGTAAAAAGGTAAATTTATATAATAATTTGTGTTATTATTTATTTAACTTTTACATCAATTTTTACATAAGTAATAGTTTGTCATACTAGTTATTTAAATTTTACTTCAATTTAAATTATATAATAGAATTTGTTACAAATATTTATGAGATCTCAATATTTATGACTTCTCATCTTCTTCTTATAAGAGAGTCTTTTTACCATTGCAATATTCGTGTATAATTTTTAGTTATAAACACTATTTATCTTCGACATGGTAGATTATCTGTAGTTATTATTTGTCTATATAAATTTGAGCCAATCATTAGCTATGTCCAAATAACTCACCCATGTAACTCTCATTGTTCTGTAAATTGCTTCATTTTGAGTTTTCTAAATCATAAATTATAAATTCATGAATTTTGAATATTTGTTTAGCGAATGTTGTTCATTAATTGTGTGTTGTGTGGATTGTTTTATTTGTGAGTTTTCCAAATCCGTACAATACAAATTTGTTAAAATTTTATTATTTAAGTAAAAGTTACCACTTCTTATATTAATGTTAAGTTAACCACTGATTTCTTGTATGTTGTTTATTTACTTGTTATATTGTTGTTAGATAACAAGAAGGATCATTACAACAAAAGTCACTTCTTACTACACTTTTTTTACGTCATTAATTAAAAGTGTCTCTATAATAATGACATTTTCGACATTTAGAATAAAATGTCGCCAAATTAAAAGTATTGTGTCACTTTTAAATTTAAGTGTCGGCATGTTATATATTTTCCCATGTATTAATAAAAATGCGTTGTAATATTAAAATAATTTCTGACATATTTTAAAAAAGAAACATTTAATTAAATAATATCAAATAAGGACGACGCTTTTTGATGTAAGTATCGTCTTATTCAAAATTATAGAGACACTTTAAAATTAATTGTTTAACTTTAGAAGGAATTTTTTTGCTGACATTATTTAAAAGCATCCCTATAATAATGATATTCTCGACGTTTAGAATAAAACATGTCGACAAATAAAAAATAACGCATCATTTTTTAATTCAAGAGTCGGCATGTCATATGTTTTTTCGACAATAATGAAAATGTGTCGTAATATTTAAAAAAAAATTGACACTATTTAAAAAAGAAATATTTAATTAAATAATACAAAATAAAGGCGACACTTTTTGACATAAGTGTCGTCTCTTTCAAAAATCTATTCTAGGTTATTTTTTTTTACGTCATTAATTAAAAGTGTTCCTATAATAAAGAGATTCCCAATGCTTAGAATGAAATGCCGACAAATAAAACATATCCTGTCATTTTTTAATTAAAGCGTTGGCATATTATATATTCTTCCAACATTAATAAAAATACGTCACAATATTAAAAATATTTCCGACACTCTTTAAAAAAATGACGTGTAATTAAATAATATCAAATAACGACGATGTTTTTTTATATAAGTGTCGTCTCATTCAAAGTCATTGGGACACTTTAAAATTAATTATCCTGACTCAAAAAGGGTTTTTTTGGCCGACATTAATTAAAGGTGTCTCAATAATATATATATTAATAACGTTTAATATAAAATGTCTACTAATTAATAATTTTTCAAAAATAAATAAATTAGTCGACATATTCTATATATACCCGATATTAACAAAAAAAAAATGTCAGAATACAAAAATATTTTCGACACTTTTTTTTGAGAAGTAACAATTTAATCATATTAACTAATAGAATGTTTAAGTGTCATTTCATTCAAAATTTTATGGACATTTTTAAAATAATTATCATAATTTGTTTAACATCTGTAATAGTAAGTGTGTAAAAAATAAAGAAATTAACTAAGGCATAGCATATCACTATCTTATTTCAGTTGAAATTTCAAAAATAAGTTTTTAAATATTAAGAAAACAGTTGAGAGAAAGTTAAAACATGAGCCAAGTTCGACAGTGCCTACTCACTACCGCCGACCCATCACTGGTTCATTCCACCTCTATTGCAGCTGCCATAGAAGTAAAATCAATGCCATTTCCACTGCCATTGCTATTGGAATTGCCACCTCAGAGGTTTTTAGCCCTTCATCACTAGGTGAGATTCAAGTGTGCTACTGGAATTTGGCAGTGCAGCGGTGAATTAGGGCATAATCTCCTAGGTGAGTTTTAATTGTAGTTTTGGGTTCTTTCTGAAGATCGAAGATTACTTTACATTTTAGTTCAGTTTAATGGGTTTATTGGCTGCAAAAATATGTATAGTTACTGAATACTATGTAGAAAGATTTTGTTTTTACTCGCAATGAACTAAATAATTTGTTCCCTAGGTGAAATTATATCTACAAGCCAAAGCCCAGTGTGCTTTATGATTTGGGTAATCTATAGACAATTCAAGTTAGTGGCGTTAACACACTACTTGTTTAGTGTAAATCCTTGTAATTTACCCCATTGATCACCGGCCAACTGAGATGCATAGAAACAACTGTTAAATGGGAAAGTGGAATGGCATGACTATTGATTATTCTCAGTCTTATTGTGTTTGATTATTCTCAGTCTTATTCTAGTCCCAAGCAGCATCGTGTATGATTCATGGCAAGATCGGCTCATTTTCTTCATATTTTTTCCTTCTTTTTTAGACGGTCAGTTGGCATAATAGATGGCTTTCATTCTCTCCTCCTTATATGCTTAATACTCTAGTCTATTGTTTGTATGATGCCAATGTAGCTCTAAACAGGTGCATTGCAAACTCTCTTTGCTTTTCTTCTAGAGCTTAACAAATTATTTTTCCAATAGTTTTCAGTGGGGTATATCAAATATCAGCTTGTGCAATTACTGATGTGGTACAAGTTACCTATTTTTGCTTCCTGGTGCATTTATTAAGCATAAGATATAGTGTAGTAGGGATTGTCTACAATTTAATGTTCTCTACTTTATTGTTGTAGTCAACTGAGTTCTGGATGAATAATTTGAATGCTGCTAGACCTTTCAAAATCATCTTGAGATTGAGTTTGAGATATTCTTTTTGAGCAATGGAGTGCTGATTTTTTCGCAATGCATTTACTTACTGATTTACCCTTTATTTATCTTACCTTTTTTTCAATTGTAAAATGAAAATGAATATTGACACTTTTTATTTGGAATTGGGTCATAAGCATTTCCATGTGTTTTTGCCAGAGTAAAAGGGGTTTACAAACCAAAAAATCTAGTAACTTCTTTTCTTTTGCCAGACTTGTTGGATGTGATTTATTGTGCAAATGTTTGGTAACTCTTCTGGGGGAAGAAGCTTTTCTTTGATTGATCATAATTTTTCTTGCTTATGGATACCCAAAAACTACATAACCTTCTAGGAAAAATGTGATTTAGAAGAGGGCAGTCTAAGAATTAAGCATATATCTGGCTAGATATAGGTTTAATATTTTTTGCACTATTAATTGCTATAGTCCCTTAGTTGTATATGTTGATTCTAATTGCTGAGTGTAGAGGAGGAGATTTTTCTTAGTTGTCTATTAATTTAATAATTGTCATATTTGTGATAAGATTGGTAGTCAAACTTTAGTTGCCTCCATGCTTTCTTTCTTTTATAAATGAACACAATCACTTTGTTGTTTTTGTAGAGCATTTGGATCCAATAAATGTTAAAATTGCTAAATTGAGGAAGGCATTGAAATCTTATATAATAGAGCAGAAGTACTTGAGAGAACGTGACACTCGTCGTCCCTATAGTAAGGCCCTTTGTTCTTTTCCATGGAATGGAGCATTGCAAAAAAAACTTTTCTATGGTTACCTAGCTAATATTAAATGGGTAGTCATAAAGCTATGTAACTTAGCATTGGGAATATTATGCTATTTGTAGTAACTCTTAACATTGAATTCTTGGAAACCAGAAATAGCATGATAGCATCATTTTTTGTGAGTCATTAAAATTGTTGCAAAAGCTATTTTGAAAAGTAATTATCAAAAGGTGGAAAATCTTTTTACAATATCAAATTTTAGACATGGTATGTGGTGTTGAAGTGATGGGAATTATGGACTTCAGAGGATTTCTAGTATCCTTTTGGAATGTGATCTAATACTTTACTATCAGAACGTGGAGAGTAGTACTAAAATTTTATACATTTGTACTCTTACCCTGATGATATAATAGTGGAAGAAAACTTGGTTAATCAATAGAACTTAACACATTAGTTCATGTGATAATTATCCCATACTTGTTTTGCATATCTTATACATACCCTTCCACTTCAATGGGAAAGCTAAGTTTATGGGCATTTCAATGGGATAAGGAGTTAGAAGACATGCCACTATTGTCTCCACTTCTAATTAAGTTGAGATTTTTTGGAATTAGTTCTTTGGAATTGAGAAGCACAGTTTGATTGGGAAAGCGATTTACCTCTGAAACTGAAACATAGTGTGTCTTTTATCTGAAGACTGGGCATGGAAGTTTGAGCTAAGTATACTTTCTATTGAAAAATGCTCAAATATTATATTTTGCATTATCTTTCCTTCTATACTTTAAGATATAGAAACTTCTCTTTGGATTTTATCTCAATTGTGCATTTATCTTCTATTCTGTAGGAATTTGGTGTTAATTGTATAGAGTTAATGCCATGCCATGAATTCAATGAGCTGGAGTATTACAACTATAATTCCATCTTGGGGGATTATAAGTAATGGCTTTTTTGAACCTTATTAAATTAATTTTGAAACTGTGTTTGCTAATTAAGGTCACTTGAAATTATTCAAAATGTTGCAGCTAGTTGATCAAATCCAATCATTTGTAAAAGTTAATAGAATGAGGACTAAAAGAGAATATGGAAAGGAGGTGGATAGTGGTGTACTACAAATTGTAGGACCTATTGCTCCTTCTTATGTTGCTGTGAAGTTAAGGTCTTAATATTTGTTTTAGTTTTCATTTTCTCGTCTTCTTTTCCTCATATCCTGGCCTTCTAGGAAGGACTATTTCTTTGGCATATTTGATTGCACCTTACTTCTTTATTGTCATAAATACAGTGCAAGCTCTCACTGCCTTAATTTGCTTCAATTCAAAGTGAGACTTGGGAGGGGGGGGGGGGGGGTGGGGATCCATTCTGTCAAACAAGTAGAATTTCTATGCAAGAAAATATTTGAGACCTAACACTAACCCCTTTTGACTAATTTTCTCTGTATTACATTTGGTTATCTATTTACTTTTACCAGTAATAACTTTGTTCAATGTTTTTGACCTACTGGTTAGTTTCAAGCTAGTGTATGAAATAGCTTAGTTCTACTCACAAATTCCTATGTAGGTTTTTAGTTTTTAGCTCTTATTTTGTTAGACCTATTACTGAGGTGGTGTTCTTAGTAAATCCTGGGGACAATTGCAATAAGTCCATTTACTAAAGAATCATGTTTATGTGCAGAATTTGTAGCTGGTTTGCTCTATGAATAGGTTCTCTTGGTTGATCTCTTGCTTGGTTTCTGACTAGTATGATAGACATTAGAATAGGTTCTCTTGGGGTTTTCACTTATTTGATAGGATTTGCATAGCAAACCATGCAAGACTCTTTTCCATTTTGTAGTTTTACTATGAGTTACCACCTTGTGTGGGTAGGTGGGGGGGTTACTGCTTGCTTTTTATTTTTTTTTAATTTTTTTAATTTTTTAATAAACGTATCAATAAAAGACCACATGAGTTTCCGAGGCATATAGATGCCTTTAAATTATATCAATTGTATATAAAAAAAATTGTCTATGCAAATGTGTGGATTTAAGCCAGGCATATAATCTAGGTAGCTTTCTGATCTTTGTACATAACTGGCTCCAAGGGAACTATTGTAAACTTAATACAGTAATACTAACCTATAGATTTTAGCATCAAAATGTTATTTATTTTATTTTTATTGAACTCCTATCATGCTTTCTTTTCTTTAATTGCTTAGCCAAATTTTATTGCGTGATCAAGATCTATTGGGATCACAAGCAAAAGTTTGCATATGTGTAATATGTTTCTATCCCTGCTTTTTGAATATTTGTAATATTTTCTAGTGATATCTTCTATATGTAGTATGCTCCTGACTCTTTAGAAATTTTATATATTTCTATGAAATATTTGGTGTGAACCTCAAGAAAATATGTTAATTTAATTTTAGTCATTTGAATTTTGCTTCCTAAGTAGGATGAACTTCTAGGGTTATTCAACTGCCAATTTCTCTTCACCAATGGCAAGATATTCCATTATTGGTATTCAAAACTGTGGCCTTGGTGGTGTAAATGAATTCAGGTATCTTGTAAATGAAGCACACAAATGGGGAATTAAGGTGACAATTTTCAACCTCTTCTGTGCTGTTTTTTGTTTCTTTCCTATCGAATTTGTTCCCATAGCATTGTTTCTTACTCAAATTGAACAGGTGATCATGGATGTTGTTTTCAAAACATCGATTTAGAAATTGAACAGGAGATCATCGTTTCTTACTTCATATTTTCTGGTCCTTTTTCCTTTTTAAATGTTTACTATTGTTTTGTTTATTTGATGTGTAGGGCTATTAGATTTTCCATCAACTTGCAGAAATACGAAGACTTTTTTTTTTTTTAGCTTGCAATGAAATTTAACGTTTATATTTATTCTAATTAATATTGTAGTTAAAGATTTGCTAAAATGCTTTTGAGTATGAGTATTGCAATTTTGTTTAATTTATACGATTTATTTAAATAAATATTATTCATTTTGTTTCAAAACTTTGATTGGTTTACAACTTTCTATTGTACAATGTAAAAAGAAACATTTGTTATAAGATTTAAAATAGGAAAAAAAATTCACAAATAAAATATAATAATTGTCAACTTTGGGACACTTAAAAGACATGAAGCCAAAATTGGGACACTATTTATGTAGTCTGATAAAAAGAGAGACACGGTCATAAGTAAGCGTAGCTATTTCAGGGATGCTTCACAAAATATGGTCGTCAAATTTTGGGACACTATGATTGATTGCGTGGGGAAAAAAAGGGAGTGAAATTGTATTTATGTGTCGCTAATTTTTAGGACATTTAGAGAATAAAATATCACCAATTTTGAGACGCTATAAACATAAAACGTAGCTAGAAAAGTAGAGAGAATGAAAATTTTGTGTCATAAAATTTGGGACACTTTTAAAAAATGTCGTTATGGTAACGACATTAGAGAATTTAAGCGTAGTAAATTTAGATATGCTTATAGAAAAGCATTGGTAAATTTTGAGACGTTAATAAAGAAAGTGTCGGTAAATTTAAAGACGCTAATAAGAAAATCGTCGGTAAATTTAGAGACACTTATAGGGAAATCATCTGTATATTTAGAGACGTTTATAAGAAAAACGTCGGTAACTTAATTTACTGACACAAAGTTTTGTGTCGTAAAATTTCTTGTGATACTGTTGGATCGATCAATTAATAGATATAATTATTGACTCCAGTAATTGCGATTAGACTAAGAGTGCAGTTACATTTTTTTAGCGGAGTGAAACGTAATTAATAAATTATTTTTATTGACAAAATAATTTATTAGAGCTTAGTTTAATTGTATCCGGTCATGTCCCTTCAGTGGCTCCTAATTATGGAAAAATAATAAATTATAATTTGTTTATAATTTATTAATGAAAATTGCAGGAAATAAAAAATTGTATTTTAGATGGAATAGGATAAGTGGAAATAGTTGTATTCAACTATACTTTTCTTATTCTATCAGGATTTGTATTATGAGATAGAGTCCAATATATATATGGGAAATAACTCTATTTCAAAGATACGTGAGCATCATCGTTGTTGTTCTCTGAGTTTTTCTCTCAGTTTTTGTGTGAGTCCACCCTCAACAAAGAGAGAAACAAAATACGATTAGCAATTTTCTGGTCTAAGGAGATTACATTGAAGAAGGCTTGGAGGTCGGAGCATTACCAGAAGGCCAAAGACTTCAAGAATCGTGTTGGTGAAGACGATATCTACAAAGGTATGATCCGTTTTTCACGTATTCTCAAGGTTTAATCTGGTTGACACATAAGCATGTCGATCCTATTAACTAACAATTGGTATCAGAGCTTGGTTTTTATATGTGTTTATGTGTTAAGATTGAATCTTTTATGCATATATTTAGTTGAGCGGTGTAGGAATAATGCATTTATGTTCATGGTAAATGGTTTGATTAATTCTGTTCAAAATAATTTTATGGCCATAGTTTTTTGATTCGGTGAATATGTATAAGTATTATCGAGTCTTGTAATAAAATGGGTGGATTACGTCTCCATGTTTCCCTTTTCATTTTTCTTTTGGTTTATTTTATTTTATTTTTATGTTAAAAAAAACAATTGCAATTGGACTGAAGCTTGGCGTGGCGGACTGAACTTGACGGTGGGCATGGGCATGCCGGCACGCCTGGGCATGCTAGGCCAGCGCCTGGCCTGGACGCGCAAGCCCAGGGGCATGCAAGGCCAGCACCTGG
This sequence comes from Voacanga thouarsii, assembly GCA_026120185.1. Taxonomy (NCBI): domain Eukaryota; kingdom Viridiplantae; phylum Streptophyta; class Magnoliopsida; order Gentianales; family Apocynaceae; genus Voacanga; species Voacanga thouarsii. The sequence goes on from JANUWF010001120.1 coordinate 610,182, forward strand.
GCATGCCGGCGCGCCTAGGCCTGGACGGGCACGGGCATGCCCAACGCCTGGGTATGCCTGGGCGCAGCTGGCCCAGCTGCGCCTGGCCTAGGCATGCTGGGCTGACCCATTTAGGTCAGCAGATCCAAAAAATGGAGAAAAGGTGATAGATCTTAGATTTGATCCCTGGTCACCAGGGAGGAACTTCAAGCAGCTTACCATTGCACCAATGAAAATCATATGCCAAGGATTTGCTCCAACTTAATTGATATTGCAGAAGATTGAAGAATGCTATATTGTTAGCTAATTATTATTTTCAATTGTAATTTTACAATTTTATTTTTGAGTCTAGGTTGGCCATAAAATTATTTTTATTTTATAGTTTTTACTATTTAATTTTGATTGAATTATATATCGTTCATGTTAACATGCCATATAGTTTGCATTAACACCGCTCTAGGTACTATTTAGTTATACATAAACAAATTAATATTTTTATTAATTTATTTTAAAAAAATTAAGCGTGAGATGGTTAGTTTTAATTAACCTTTGGCCTCCCCTATAAGCCCATTAGTAAAATTGACGTTTGCTTCATGCCATTTTAAATGGTCTCCCTATAGGAAGGCTACGTTCTGTTGGTTACTAGATTGGGCATCAAAACTTTAATTATTATTATTATTTTTTAGTTTAATTCATCCATAATTACCTTATAGGTGATGTGGTTGGATTGGAAACTTTATATTAAAAATAATAATATAAATTTTGAATATAGGGGTTACACTTAAATCAAAGACATTATAAGGACTTCCTATAGAATATCCAAATAATATCTATGATGGCCAAAATATTAATAACACTAAAATTAATATTGCGTTTAGATGCAAGATATATTAATTTTAGTGGGATGATCCAGGCCTAACTATAAGATATATTGCTATCTCCTATAGAGGTGCATATTACTTTAGGGGTTTTAGGTTGTGGATTTTGACCTAACTATAAGTTACATTATTATCTCCAATAGAGGTATATGTTACTGTAGAGTTTTAGGTTGTCATATTTTGATAGTAGTTTCTATTACAACTTAAAATATTATCATATTGATCATGCATCATACCATTTTATATTGATCATGAATCATGCTATGATAAATGGCTCGTATGTTTTATTTTATTTAATTTTAGAAAAATGACTTCCAACACTTTATCCCAAATTTTAACAAAGAACTAACTGGTTGGAGAAAATTTTATTGATTGGAAAAGGAACCTCATAATTGTACTCACTGCTGAGAAGCTCAAATATGTGCTAACTGAACCGTGTCCTGCCAAGCCTACTGAACAGTCCACGCGCGAACAAAAGGAGGCTTATGATAAGTGGTTGAGTTCTGATAAGATGGCTCGTTGCTACATTTTGGGATCTATCTCAAATGTATTGCAGCAGAAACATGAGAAGATGACAACCGCTACAGACATCATGAGAAGCCTCCAGCAAATGTTTGAGCACAAAGGACGTTAGGCCCGTCAAGCAGCAATGAGGTGCATAATGAATATGCGCATGAAACTTAGAACGCCCGTGAGAGATCATATGTTAGAATTGATCGCTCAATTTAACGTGTCAGAGGTCTTAGGGGCTGAAATTAAGCCTGAGACTCAGGTTGACATGGCTCTAGAAACTCTTCTAGAGATGTTTTCACAGTTCAAAGTTAATTATAACATGAACAAGATGGAGATGTCTCATACAGAGTTAATGAAGGAGTTTGAGAGCGCCGAGGCAACCCTAAAAATGGGAAGTGGCAACGCTCTTGTTCTATCTCATGCTGGATCTTCCTCTTCCAAGCCTAAGGGCAAAGGAGGAAATAAGAGGAAGCAGAATAATAATAAAGGGCCTAAGCAACAGGTTAAGAAAGCAAGAGTGGATGAAAAGCCTAAAGGCAAATGTTTCCACTGCAAGCAGAAAGGACATTGGAAGTCACAGTGCCCAGATTACTTAGCTAAACGCACGCAAGGTACTGGTGAGTTATCCTACATTGAAACTTGTTTAGTGGTTGATTCTACAAATACTTGGATAGTAGATTCTAGAGCCACTAACCATGTTTGCAATTCATTGCAGGGGTTCCAAGTAACCAGACATCTCAATGAAGGAGAGCATACTCTAAGGGTTGGCACAAGATTAGTGATATCTGCAAGAGTTGTTGGAGATGTTTATCTTTATTTTGATAATAAATATTTGGTTTTGAAAGATTGTAATTATGTTCCCGACATTTATCGAAATTTGATTTCGGTTTCTTTGTTATTCAAACAAAAATATTATGTTAAATTTTATAAATTTTCAGTAGAGATATTTTTGAATAACTCTTTGATATGTCGTGGAAATTTAAATAATGATCTGTATGTTTTGAAACCTACCAACAATTCATTATATCATACTGAAACTAATAAACGCATTAAGTTATCTCCTACTAATGAGACTCTCCTATGGCATCTTAGACTTGGTCACATTAATCTAAATATGATTCAAAGACTTGTAAAAGAAGGTCCTTTAAGTGACTTAAAGGTAGAACCTCTTTAAGTTTGTGAATCTTGTTTGGAAGGTAAAATGACCAAAAGATCATTTCCTTCCAAAGGAAATAGAGTAAAGGAAGTCTTAGAATTAGTGCACTCTGATGTATGTGGACCAATTAGTGTCCAAGCTAGAGGTGGGTATGAGTATTTCATTACTTTTACGGATGATTACTCAAGATATGGATATGTTTACCTAATGACTCATAAGTCTGATGCCTTAGAAAAATTCAAAGAATTTAAGGCTGAGACTGAGAAGCAGTTAGGAAAGAACATTAAGACACTTCGATCAGATCGAGGTGTAGAATATCTATCCCCTGACTTTAGATCTTACTTATCAGAAAATGGGATTTTATCTCAACTAAGTGCACCTAGCACTCCTCCACAAAATGGAGTGGCAGAAAGGAGAAACAGGACCTTGTTAGACATGGTCAGAACAATGCTAGGCTTCTCTACACTCAGTACATCCTTTTGGGGGTTATGCTATACAAACTGTGACATACATATTGAATATAGTTCCATCAAAGTCTGTCCCTAAGACTCCATTGGAATTGTGGAATGGGCGAAAGCCTAATTTGACGCACATCCGGATTTGGGGTTATCCTACATATGTGCTAAAGGGAAAGATGGATAAAATGAAATCACGATCAAATTTATATCTGTTTGTTGGATATCCAAAAGGAATAAGGGGATACTACTTCTATAGTCCTCAAGATAAGAAAATATTTGTAAGCACAAATGTAATTTTCTTAGAGAACAAGTACATAGAAGAACGAGGATCTAAGAGTAGGGTTATTTTGGAAGAAACCAAGGGAGATAATCCCAAGCAAATGGTTACTGAGACCCATACTCAAGATTCACGTAGAGGATTTGTATCTATGCCACTTAACATGCCATATTCCAGTGGGAGAGAAATAGATGTTACACATTCTATACCCACTGAATCTTTGGGACATAGAGTGGAAGAATCTCCTGCCCCTGTTCAAAATCCAGTCGTTGAAGAATCAGCAGATCTAATTCCAGTCAACGAGGAGGAGGAAAGTCCAATCGTCCAGGAACCTCCACAGCTTAGACGTAGTGGGAGAGTCATTCGACGTCCCTCTAGATACTTACTCTATGGAGAAGCTTTTCAAGCAGTCTCTTTTGAGGAAGAAGAGGATCCCGCTATATATAAAGAAGCTGTAAAGGACATAGACGCAGACCATTGGAAGAGTGCAATGGATTCAGAAATGAATTCCATGTACACTAACTCCGTCTGGGAACTTGTGGATCTGCCTAATGGGGTAAAACCTATTGGGTGTAAATGGGTCTACAAAAGAAAGAGAGGAGTAGACGGGAAAATGGAAACTTTCAAAGCTATATTGGTTTCTAAGGGTTATACCCAACGAGAAGGTATTGATTATGAGGAAACCTTCTCGCCTGTGGCCATGCTAAAGTCTATAAGAATCATCTTATCCATTGCAGCTCACTTCGATTATGAAGTATGGCAAATGGACGTCAAGACAGCTTTCCTTAATGGAAATCTTGACGAATGTATCTATATGGTATAGCCAGATGGTTTTATCCAAGAAGGTCAAGAACAAAAAGTTTGTAAGCTGAATAAGTCCATATATGGGTTTAAACAAGCGTCTAGACCTTAGAATATCAGGTTTGATCAAGCAATTAAAACTTAGGATTTTGATCGGCATCCTGATGAACCTTGTGTCTATAAGAGAATTATAGATGGTAAGGTGGTTTTTCTCATACTGTATGTTGATGACATCATTCTCATTGGAAATGATGTGAGAACATTAACATTGGTGAAAAGTTGGTTGGGTAAACAGTTTGATATGAAGGACTTGGGAGAAGCAAGATATGTTCTGGGCATTCAGATCCTTCGGGATAGAAAGAACAAACAGATAGCTTTATCCCAAGCTTCATATATTGACAAAATACTGACGAGATTTTCTATGCAAAATTTCAAGAAAGGTCAATTGCCTTTCAGACATGGAATTCAGTTATCTCAGAAGCATGGTCCTAAAACTCCTAATGAGATTGAGTACATGAAACGAGTTCTTTATGCATCAGCTGTAGGAAGTCTCATGTATGCTATGCTTTGTACTCGTCCAGACATTTGTCATGTTGTTGGGATGGTCAGTAGATATCAGTCAAACCTAGGATCAGAACATTGGACAGCAGTCAAGCATATATTCAAGTATCTTCGCAAAACTCGAGGATATATGCTAGTTTACTTAGCTTCAGAGTTGGTACCTATAGGTTATACATATTCTGATTTTCAAGCTGATAGAGATCTTCGCAAGTCCACCTCTGGCTCTATTTTCACCTTAGGTGGTGGTGCAGTTGTGTGGAGAAGCATCAGACAATCTTGTATTGCTGACTCTACAATGGAAGCTGAATATGTGGCAGCTTGTGAAGCAGCTAAAGAGGCAGTATGGTTGAAGAAGTTCTTAATAGAACTTGAAGTGGTTCCTTCTGCATCACAAGCCATTAGTTTGTACTGTGACAACAGTGGTGCAGTGGCAAATGCAAAAGAACCACGCAGCCATCAGCGTGGTAAACACATTGAACGTAAATATCACCTACTTAGGAAGATTGTTCAACGTGGAGATGTAGAAGTGTGCAAGATTTCTTCTGCTGAAAATCTTGCTGATCCTTTTACTAAAAGTTTACCTGTAAATATTTTTGGAAGTCATATAGAAAGTATGGGTATTTCTGACATGTCCCATTTACTCTAGGACAAGCGGGAGAATTTTTTTTAAATATGCCCATCGAGTAAATATAATGTTTGTATTTTTGAAATTAAATAAAGTATGTCTTTATATATTTATATGTATGAATTATGTATGAGCTTGTTTTGTCCACGAATTATTTAGATATTATAAATCAAGTGTTTATTTGTTAAACACAGAATGACTTGATTTATAATTTAATTCGAAATAAATTATCCGCGATTTAAAATAAATTTGGGCAATTTATTTTGGAAGATCGTCTTAATTTTATTAAAGTCTGTCTTTGACTTTGGTAATAAAATTAAGGATATATTTTGATATATTGGATGGACCATCAATATTTATTTGTGAAATAGACCATACAAATAAAATATTAAAAGATTGTCGTACATAATACCTTAATCCTGAGCAAACAATTATTTATATTTACTAACTTGAAGTTCCTTGAGTTGCCAAAGAGTGAGATTAACTTAATAATCAATATCTCAACATCTTGGGAATTAAAGTGAAATAAATATGAAATAATTATTATGCAATATGGAATCCGTCACCTTTAATAGGCAAGATCATTTTCTCATGAGTTCTTCTAAGGGACAGTTAAATCTGAGTTCAGTAATTCAATAGTGTCTATTGATTCAATTTGTAAGTGTGACATGGTTACATGGTACTGTCAAATTAAAGATAGGAATTGAGGATTTGAATGAAGGGCACTGTAGTCATACTACTTCATTCAAAGTATTATATTGATCGACGGGGGTAATTTGTTGGATCGATCAATTAATAGATATAATTATTAACTCCAGTAATTGCGATTAGACTAAGAGTGTAGTTACGTTTTTTTAGTGGAGTGGAACGTAATTAATAAATTATTTTTATTGACAAAATAATTTATTAGAGCTTAGTCTAATTGTATCCGGTCAGGTCCCTTCAGTGGCTCCTAATTATAGGAAAATAATAAATTATAATTTGTTTATAATTTATTAATGAAAATTGCAGGAAATAAAAAATCGTATTTTAGATGGAATAGGATAAGTGGAAATAGTTGTATTCAACTATACTTTTCTTATTCTATCAGGATTTGTATTATGAGATAGAATCTAATATATATTTGGGAAATAACTCTATTTCAGAGATACATGAGAATCATCGTTGTTGTTCTCTGAGTTTTTCTCTCAGATTTTGTGTGAGTCCACCCTCAACAAAGAGAGAAACAAAATACGATTAGCAATTTTCTGGTCTAAGGAGATTACATTGAAGAAGGCTTGGAGGTCTGGAGCATTACCAAAAGGCCAAAGACTTCAAGAATCGTGTTGGTGAAGACGATATCTATAAAGGTATGATCCGTTTTTCACGTATTCTCAAGGTTTAATCTGGTTGACACATAAGCATGTCGATCCTATTAACTAACAGATACCACTTCTAACAGCGCATATAAAGACACTTATAATAGTGTCGGTAAATAATTTTACGACACAAATTAGCATCTCAAAACAAACTTATTAGCATCCCTAAATGTTAAGTTTGTTGTAGTGCAAGCATTACCAGCTTGGAATCCAAAACTTCTTTAATCCAATGATATCTCACATTAATATGTTTGGATCGAGAGTGAAACGTAGAATTCTTACACAAATGAATGACACTCTAATTGTCACAATAAAGATTATACTTTTCTTGTTTCAAACCCAATTCCTGAAGAAATCTCTGCATCGAAAGAATCTCTGCACAAGTTTTAGTAACTGCAATATACTCTGCTTCTATACTAGAAAGAGAAATATATTTTTGCAACTTACTTTGCCATGATATTGCTCCCCTTGTAAAAGTCATTAAAATAACCAGATGTAGATATTCTCTTATCAAGATCACCTCCTATATCTGAATCAGAGTATCCATCAAGTATGATATTACCATTTCCAAAGCATAAATATAATTTGGAAATTCCTTTGAGATACCTAAGAATCTTCTTGACAGCATTCCAATGTTCTTTACGGATTAGAGAGATATCGACTAACTACTCCAACCGCATGAGCTATATCTGGTTTGGTGCAAACCATAGCATACATCATACTACTAACTGCTAAAGCATAAGGAGCTTTCTTCATGTCTTCTTTATATTTCTCACTTTTTGGACACTACTCAATGTTTAACTTGAAGTGACCTGTAAGTGGAGTAGAAACATCCTTAGCATTGCTCATGTTGAACCTGTCAAGTACTTTTTCAATATTATACTTTTTTTTAGATAACCATAGATTTCCATTTTACCTGTCTCGAATGATTTTCATCCCCAAAATTTGTTTAGCTGGACCTAAATCTTTCATTGCAAAAGATTTGCTTAACTTCTTTTTCAACTTGTTAATCTTCACAACATCATGGCCAACAATTAACATATCATCCACATATAGCAAAGGGATAATAAAATCCCCATCTGAAAAGTTCTTCATATAGACATAATGATCGATGTGGTTCTATGGTATTTTTTTATATGTTATAACGGAGTCAAATTTCTTATACCATTGTCTCGGCGCCTGTTTCAAACCATATAAACATTTCCTGAGTCGATATACCAGATTCTCCTTACCATTTTCTTTAAACCCCTTCAGCTGCTCTATATAAATTTCCTCTTCCAAATCACCATGTAGGAAGGTTGTTTTCAGATCAAGTTGCTCAATCTCAAGATTCAAGTTGGCAGCAATTCCAAGAACAACTTGAATAGATGTCATCTTTACTACTGGAGAAAAGATTTCTTCAAAATCTATACCTTTCTTTTGACTGAACCCCTTCACAACTAATCTTACCTTGTACTTAGGTTGTGAGCTTTTCTCTTGAGTTTTCAACCTGTAGACCCACTTGTTCTTTAGTGTTCTCTTACCTATAGGCAATTTTACTAAGTTATATGTATGATTTTCTTTTAAGGATACCATCTCCTCTTGCATAGCTTGCAACTATTCTTCCTTTTTCTCATGCTCCAAAGCCTTACTATAAGACTCTGGTTCTTCTCCACCAGTCAATAATACATATTCATTAGGATTATACCTAGTGGAAGGTCTTCTTTCCTTGATAGATCTCCTAGGTTCATCTTGTGGCTGTGGCTGTAGTATTTCTTATTCAATCTCACCAACATCATTATTATCATCCATAATTTCTCCTTGCTCATCCTTAGCTCCCCCTTGATTTGAATCATCTGTTTCTGGAACAGGCACATCAGAACTAGTTGGTGCAGGAATTGGATCTGAATTAGAAAGAATGTCATCAGAGAATCTTGATTTTGTTTTAGGCTTATCATATTTCTCAATATCTTAGATAGTTTAATCTTTAAGAAAGACGACATCTCTGCTTCTGATCAATTTTTTCTCCACTGGATCATACAACCTATAGCAAAACTCTGCATTTGCATAACCTAAGAAAATACGCTACTTAGATTTTACATTAAGCTTTGATCTCTCATCTTTAGGAATGTGGGCAAATGCACAACAACTAAAAAACTCTCAAGTGGTTGAAGGATACTTTTTTTCTTGTCCATACTTTCTTTGGAATATCACTGGCCATCCAAAGGAACTGAAGGAGAAAGATTAATCAAGTCAACAATAGTCCTCATTGCTTCACCGTAAAAAGATTTTGGTAGCTTGGTATTGGAAAGCATACACGTGATCCACTCAGTGATGGTTCTATTCATCATTTCTGCTATCCTATTCTCCTATGGTATTTTTGGTACTATCTTCTCTAGTCTGATCCCATGAGACTTACAGTAACTTTCAAATGGTCCTCTATACTTACCATCATTGTCGGCCCGAACACACTTTAACTGTTTATCAGTCTCTCTTTCGACCTTGCTATGAAATTCTTTAAATACATCCAAAACTTGGTCTTTACATTTCAAAACAGTACACCAGACTTTTCTAGAGAAGTCATCAATAAAAGTAACACAGTAAATTACACTACTAAGAGACCTATCTTTTATGTAGTAGATATCAGTGTGCACCAACTTTAATGGATTTAGCTTTCTAGATGAAAGAAGTATTTGAAAAGCAACTCTATGCTGTTTTCCATAAATATAATTAATACATGATTTAAGAGAAGTACTTGTTACATTAGGGAGAAGTTGCGTGCGAACAAGTGTTTGAATTCCCTTTTCACTCATGTGCCCAAATCGCCTGTGCCAAAGATCAATAGAGAAATTTTGAATTACATTCACCCCTCTTTTTCCCAACTTAGCTTGCATCAAGTAGAGTGTATTTTGCATCCTTCTTCTAGCAAAAATTAAATTCCTTTTGCTGAGTTTCCATTTGCCTCCACCTTGAGAACTATAGTAGCCTTCATTATCAAGCTTTCTAGCGCAAACAAGAATAAGACGAATATCAAGAACACGTCTAGCATTCCTCAAAACTAACTGACACCCAGTATCTATATCTAAGCAAATATCACTTTTGCCAACAACTTTGCTAGAAACTTCATTTCCCATCCTAACGTAGCCAAAGTCTCCTTCAGTGTAGGTTGAGAAGAAATGTCTATGTGGAGTAACATGATATGATGCACCTGAATCAATTATCCAATCACTGTCTTAACTAGTAATATTAGTATGACCATCTTTATAGAATACCAACATATTATCATTGTCCGCCACTACTGATGTAGTCTCTTCTTCATCTTTTACCTTACCATTACTCTTTTTCTCAGTAAGTTCTCATTTCAAGACTCTGTAGTGCTTGTTATAGTGTCCTTTCTTTTTACAATGATAGCACTCAACATTTTTCAGCAACTCATGTCTGCTCTTGGATTTGTCATTCCTGTTGTAAGGATCTCTATTCTTGCTTCTCCCCCTTCCTTCTTTCTTTTGCATAATCAATGCTTGGGATTCATTAAAAGTGTCTTGTTCTTTTTTGCTGATCTTCTTATCCAACACTGCTTCTTTAGCCATAGCTATGGTTAAGACACCATTTGGAGCTGAATTACTAATAGACACCACCATTGTTTCCTAGCTATCTGGTAATGAATTGAAAAATAGTAAAACCTATACCTCATCATCAAAGTTCAGTTTCAATGAAGTTGCCTGATTTATCAATCCCTGAAAGGTACTCAGATGACCACTCATATTAGTACCATATTTGTATCTTAACCTAGTATTTCTTAAATAAGAAGGTTTATTCATTCCAGTTTTTCGTTCAAACATTCATTCAAGTCTTTCCCATAACATATCAGCTCTAGTCTCTTAAGCAAAGTGTTGAAATATACTTTGATCAATCCACTTTCTAATATTACCCACTATTTTTCTATGCATGCTAACCCATTTTTCATCACTCATATCAGATGATTTACCTTTATCCCCTAGAACAGGCTCAAACAAATCTTTACAATACAAATGGTCTTCTATTCTAGGCTTCCAATCTGAATAGTTTGATGTATTCAATTTTATCATGCACCCACTATCTGAATCATCCAATTTTAATTAGCACAAATTAGCCAACTGATCAACTAGGCTCTGATACCACTTTGTTGGGAAAGAAACTGCAAGTGAGCAAAATACCAAGCTTCACACAAATAACAATTATCCCAAGATCAAAATTATTTCTCAAGTGCTAATCAAAGAATAGGAATAAACCAAAGATACCAATTAAATAACACTAGCATATAAAAGAAAGAACCAAAGTAAATAACACGAGACACCAAGATTTTTAACATGGAAAACCCGAGATGGGAAAAACCATGGGACCTGGTCCAGTAAAAACTTTTACTATCAACAATAATGGGCAATATAAAGTCTTCTCTAGATTATACTAGAGGCACACCAATAATATACTAATATATTCTCCCAAAACTACAACCAAACACGAATTGAGTTTCGAAGGATGTTGCCAAAATCGAAATCCAAATCGTTAGATGAGTAGGTCTTGTTGAGAAGATTACGTGGCAACAAATTTCGTCTCAATCGGACTCCGAATGACTATCTAATTGAGGATCAAAGGGCTTGAAGACAATGGTTGCCACAAAGTCTTCCGTTCTTCCTCACATTTTCTGTCGCCACTCTCAACGAAATCAAATCCCCAATTGATTTCTGCTTTTGGCTTTCCTTTTTGTTTGCTTGTTTTGTGGGCTATTGTTTGTTCCAACCAAATGAGCTGGAATTGTTTTAGGCCCAACAAGAAGTTTGTAATGCTAATCATAGAGGAAACATTTAGAGCAAATATGAAATCCCAGTGCTTGAAATTCTAAGCGACTTTTGGCTCACTTTCTCTTGAAATTTTATTACATTGTTTTGATTTTTAATATTGGCTACTTATGTTAGATAAAAATTTTTCAATATTTAATTTGTATCAATTTGAGAATTGAAATTCTAGAGTTCTTAGGTTACTGTTTTGGGTAAAATTAGAACTAGTCAAGGGCCAGAATTGGAACTTTCTATTTCCTACCCAAGAATTGTAAATGAAATAGTATGGAAGTGTAGTTAGGAGTTAAGTTTGCTTATTGGATACTTTAGTTCACATTACCAAACAACAATTTAAGTTTTGGATGAGAATTTCATAAGAGAAAGTTTAAGGGCTTTGAGAAAAGTAAAGAATTTGATGCAGCAAGGTGAAATTGATGATGATTATTGATTATTGATGTTGAATAATAGATTATGAATGGGGTTTGAACAACAAAAAGCTTTGAATAGATTGGTGATTAATTAACCTAGTCTAACTACTTTAAGGATGCTTTGGGAATTTGAATATTGTAGAATTATATTTAATTTGGTGATGATTATAAATTTCTTGGGAAGAATTGAAATTAGTTGGGGCCCTTTCTTAGGAAATTTTATGATATCCTTAGAAGGGTGTATTGGAAAATTACTATGAAAAAAGTGAGATTCCTTAAAGGTGACTAAGAAGTTAAATTCTAAATCACCTATAGAGGATTATACAAGTTCTCTGTACTTGGAATTAGTGAAATGATTGCAATTTAGAAAAAAAAAAAAAGTCTTTAAACTGAAATAAGGCTTGTAGGAGGTGTAAAATAGTCTTTTTGATCAATTTATTTGTATGAACAATGACAGAAGGGTATCACTATAGGAAAATTCTTGACTTGCAAAGAAATTTTGCGACGGCTACAGTCTCTCGCTAATTAGCCAGGGTTTAGTGACAAAAAATCAATGATGTCAATAGTTGACCAAGTCCGTCGTAAAACTCTCACTACTTGCGTATGATCCGTTGCAAAACCCTTGCTAATTGCAAGGATTTTGCGACGAAAAAAATGGCCGTTGCACTCTGTCACAAAATCCTCGCATTTCGTGAGGACTTTTCAAAGGAATTTCAAATTAAAAAAAGAGAAAAAAAAAAGGAAAAATATTTTTGGATGACCGTCGCAATATCCTCACAAGTTTCGAGGGTTTTGCAATGGAAAGATAACCCATTGTCTTGTCGTCCCAAAACCCTTGCTAATTAGCGAGGGTTTTGTGACGGAAAAATATATTTTAGGAAAAAAAATTAAAAGAAAAATTTTTATAAGCCAACCGTCACAAAATCCTTTCAATTAGCGAGAGTTTTGCAACGGAATTCCATATTTATAAAAGAGAGGGAAAACAAATCTTGTTCAATTACTGTTGCAAAATCCTCGCAAATTGCAAGGATTTTGCAACGGAAAAATATTTCTTAGGAAAAAAAGATTCATATGCGTCGTAAAATCCTTGCAATTAGAGAGGGCTTTGAGACAAAATTTCATATTTGGATGACTATTGCAATATCCTCGTAGGTTGAAAGGGTTTTGCGATGGAAAGAGAAGCCATTGTCTTGTCGACGGAAAAAAATTTTTAGGAAAAAAATTTAAAGGAAAAATTTTTATAAGCTGACCATCACAACATCCTCACTATTAGCGAGGGCTTTGTGATGGAATTCCGTATTTAGAAAAGACAAGAAAAATAAAAAATCTTGTTCGATTACTGTCACAAAATTCTCGCAAGTTGCGATAGTTTTACAACGGAAAAATATTTCTTAGGAAAAAAGATTCATAAACTGTCGCAAAATCCTCACAATTAGCAAGGGCTTTGTGACGGATAAATGACACAATATCCTTGCAATTTGTGAGGGATTTGTGACAAAAAGAGAAGCCATTGTCTTGTCCTTGATGGAAAAATATTATTAGGAAAAACATTTAAAGGAAAAAATTGTATAAGCTGACCGTCACAGAATGCTCACAATTAGCGAGGGCTTTGCGACAGAATTTCATATTTATAAAAGAGAGAAAAAAGAAAAATTTTGTTCGTTTACCGTCGCAAAATCCTCGCAATTAGGAGGGCTTTGTGACAAAATATCATATTTTGGATACCATCACAATATCCTCGCAATTTACAAGGTATTTGCGACGAAAAGAGAAGCCATTGTCTTATCCTCGCAAAACCCTTGCTGGCAGAAAAATATTTTTTAGGAAAAAAATTTATAAGACGACTGCCACAAAATTTTCGCAATTAGCGAGGGATTTGCGACGGAATTTCATAATTAAAAAGAGAAAAAAGAAAAAATATTGTTCGATTGTTGTCACGAAATCCTCGCAAGTTGCGAGGGTTTTGCGACAAAAATATATTTCTTAGGAAAAAAAGATTTATAGGGAAAAAAAATTATTTGCCAAGTGTCGCAAAATCTTCGCAATTAGGAAGAACTTTGCGATGGAATTTCATATTTAAAAAATAATTTAAAAGAAAATCGACTTCCAAAGACAGTCGCAAAACCCTTGTAAGTTGAGACGGATTTTTGGGCCTCGCTAAACCATTGAAATTTGCAAGGGTTTTGCGACATAATTTCAAATTTTCAAAAACCTGCCTCTTTTTCATTTGAAAAATTCGGAAGTCAAAATATCAATTTGTTGCTAAGCCATAGCAATTAGCTAGAGTTCTGCTACGGTTTTTTTTTTTTTTTTTTGTGCATAGTAGAAAATTGAATACCACAATTCGTCGTAAAATCCTAGCAAATTGCGATGGAATTTACTTCTACCATCGCTAAACCATCGTAATTTGCGAGGATTTTGTGATGAAATTTTAAATTTTCAAATTACCTCCTCTATTTGAATTCAAAAATTTAGAAGTCAAAACATCAATTTGTTGCAAAGCCTTAGCAATTTGCTAGAGTTCTGCTATGATTTTTTTTTTTTTTGAATTTTTACATACTGAAGATTTGAATACCCCAATTTGTCACAAAATTCTAGCAAATTGTGATGGATTGTCTTCTGCCCTCGCTAAACCAAAGCAATTTGCGAGGGTTTTGCGACTGAATTTCAAAATTTCAAATTATTGCTTTTTTCAATTAAAAACTTTGCAAGTCAAAACATCAATTTGTTGCAAAGGCTTAGAAATTAGTAAGAGTTCTGCTACAATTTTTTTAATTTTTGCACAGTGGAGAATTGAACACCCTAATTCATCGCAAAATCTTCACAAATTGCGACGGATATTCTTCTGCCCTCGCTAAACCGTCGCAATTAGCGAGAGTTTTGCGACAAAATTTCAAATTTCAAAATACCGCCTTTCTTCAATTAAAAAAAATCAGAAGTCAAAACATTAATTTGTTACCAAGCCGTAGCAATTAGCAAGAGTTTTGCTATGGTTTTTTGATTTTTTACACAACGGAGAATTGAATACCCTAATTCGTTGCAAAACTCTCGCTAATTGTGACAGATTTTATTCTACCCTCACTAAACCGTCACAATTTGTAACGGCATTGCGATGGAATGTGGCACTCTATTTGTAATTTTGTTTTGACTTTTTGACTTTATTTATTTATGTGTGTGTAGAGGTATATTTTGGCAAATTTATTGAAATCTTCTTAATAACTTGTCTTAAAGGGTGCATTTTATTGTATATATGTATATATAATTATTTTATGCCATGCACTAATTGTAATATATAGGTAAATGTATATGTTTATAGTATATAATGTATATAAGTATCTCTTTGCTTTATAGTTAAAAAGATAATTCAATGATGAATGGATGAATTGGTTTGGACGATTCATGGAAGCTATAATTTCGGTGAGTAGATGAAAATAATTAATTTTTTAATAATATATAAAAATTTTAAAACGTTGTGTATATAATTTCTTATATATATTAATATTGGGTATGTATATATATATTTTAAATTTTTTGGTCCATCACCTTAATTATGTGGTGTATTATGTAAAATATATAAAGAAGAATAATTTTGTAAATATTGTTGTTGTTGTTGAGATCCGTTTAAAAGTATGGTGAAAATTGTAATGCAGAAGGTAGCATAACAATTAGTGAGAGTTTTACAAGAGTAAGAAAAATAGTTGTGAATAATTTATCGCAATTTGCAATTTGTTGTTGGAGTGTATGCTTTTTCACTGAGAGAATCCTTTCTAGTTGATGATATTGACTTTATCAGAACAATTTTGGATTGATTTTGGCAACTTAATTAATTAATCTGCTAGCATATGGTGAGGGAAGGAAGGTTTGTGGAGCCTTATTTTAAATCTTGATATGCTTAATAATATTTACAAATATTAAGCATATTAATAAACCCCCAAAAAAAAAAAAACTTTCATTTTTACTTTTCAACACTTATTCCATTTATACCATATTTCTCACTTTCTTCTTCTTCCTCCCACGCCCTCCTCCTAGCCTCCCGCCCCCCTCTCCCCCCCCCCTCTTCCCAATTCTTTCTCACTATGATGATCTATCGGCTTTCTTAAGTCTGGGGATGGATTGTGAATTTTAGATTTGTTTTTCTTTATTCTCCCATGGCAATTTGTTTTCAGATTATCAAAAAGAGCTTGAATGTTGTACTTTCAACCGTTTCAGAAGATGGCTCGGTGTTTGAATCACCAAAGGATTTGATTGATTTGACTTCAATATCCGAGATTTCTGAGCATGATCTAATTTGTGACCCGTCTGAGGTAATTAGCAAACATGTTTATGGATTTCTGTTGAAATTAAGTAATTTTATTGGATTCATTGCTTATCAATATTTGGATTTTGGTTCCAAAGTGAAAAGTCTGTGAACAAAGTTTTGAGTTAGGATTTGCTTGATCAAACTGAACTGTTACTTATGCAAACAATGGTACAACTGTAGAAATACACTACATGAAAAGTCATCATGTGTGACGAATTTTTTACGACGGCTATAGTACCATCGCTAATTAGCGATTATTTTGCGACGACAATTGATGAACTTGCGAGTTGACCAAAACCATCGCAAAATCCTCATATATTGCAACGGTTTTGCGATGGCCAAAATGACTATTGCAATTTATAGCAAAACCACCGCCATTTGCGAGGGTTTTGCGACAGCTAGAATGCCCTCGCAAATTAGTGAGGGTTTTGTGATGGTTAATTTTTTTTAAGAATAAAATATCTAAACAAAAAGAAAATTATTACAACCATCGCAAAATCCTTGCAATTAGTGACGATTTTGTGACGAAGTTTTTCTATTTAAAAAATACAAAAAGAAAAATGTTTAATTGGTTGACTGTCGCAAAACCCTCAAACCCTCGTAAATTTGTGAGGCTTTTGTGACGGTTGATTATTTTCAATGAAAAAATGTGTAAAAGAATTTTTTTTTGGGAAAGTCCGTTGCAAAATCCTCTCAATTAGCGACAATTTTGTGACGGACTTTTCATAATTAAAAATAAAAAATGAAAAAGTCAAGTGGGTGACCGTCGCAAAACCCTCGCAAAATTGCGAGGGTTTTGTGACGGTTAGACACTAACCCTCCCAAAACCCTTGCAAATTTGTGAGAGTTTTGCGACGGTTGAATATTTGTAATGATAAAATGTATAAAAGGATTTTTTTTTTTTTTTGGAAAGTCCATCACAAAATCTTCACAATTAGCGACGATTTTGCGACGGACTTTTCATAATTAAAAATAAAAAAGGAAAGAGTCTAAGTGATTGACTGTCACAAAATCCTTTCAAATTTGCGATGGTTTTGCGATAGTTGATCATTTTTAATGAAAAAATGTGTAAATGAAAAATTTTTTGGAATGTCACTTGCAAAATCCTTGCAAATTGCGAAGATTTTGCGATGGAATTTTTCATATTTAAAAATAAAAAGAAAAAAGTCTATTTAGTTGACCGTTGCACAACCCTCGCAATTTGCGAGGGTTTTGCGATGATAGATTATTTTTAATGATAAAATGTGTAAAAAATTTTTTGGAAAGTCCATCACAAAATCCTCTCAATTAGCATTTTTTTCAGCTACGCAGACATGTTTGAGACGTTACATGTCTTTCAGAGTGGGCCACAGAAGGGCCAGTTTGTCAGTGATCGATCTCGCAGACTTTGATAGTTTATAGTTAAATATGTTGAAATTTCTTTATATCGCATGAAATTTGTATTTTAGTTTGGCATCTACCACTGAGGATTCTTTTTTTGTTTTTAGAATGATGTGCGAAATCTCATACAGAACACTACTCAGTCTGAGTCTAGTGGTTCAGTAAACTCAGTTGTTCTTTTTTAATGAAAAGACCATGTTTGTAAAGGCACAAGTGGGTTCAAAAGGGAACAAGCTTATGGGTTAGGCTCAGAGGCGGCACAGGTTCAATCTCGATTGTCTCAAAGTGGACCGCAGATGTCTTCCACTACATCAGCTGATATCGGGCATCTAGTAGAGCAAAGGGTTCAGCAGGTCAAGCGGTTGTTTAATCGACAAATAGACTTGTATCGGGACTTCGTGAGGCAACAACATTCTACATTTGGTGGTTGGATGGCATCTATATCAGATAAGATGGGCATTCCTGCACCATCTGTGCCATCTATAGAGGAGATAGAAGCTCGCATAGTAGCTGCTAATACTGAAAATGAATACCCCAATGCCAACAGTGGATTTGATCTAGCTGATGAGCCTAGGCTCACGTAGGGGCTCTAGTTCCCCTCCTTCACCTCCTTCTGCAGCTGTTCCTTCTTTAACTATATAGATTTTGTTGTATTTATTTCTATACTCTTTATACACTGCTACCTATTTCTGTAAAGTTTTTACTTTTTTTAGATACTTACAATGTATTTATATTATTTTAAGTTTCAATATTTCAATTATATTTATGTGTGCTTAGTTTTAGTTTTTAAAATTATTTTTGGGGTTATGATCACAATTTTAGAATTTGTTTGTGTAGTGTTTCAGAATTAATTTACAAGGAGCTGATAATTTAAAATAAATGCAATAATGAAAAATAAAAAAATCATCGCAAAATCCTCGCAATTTGCGACAATTTAGCAAGGGTTAGAAAAATTCATCACAAATTGTGACGGTTTTGCGAGGGCCACGATCCTTGTAATATATCCCTCGCAAAACCCTTGCAAATTGTGATGATTTTGCGAGGGCAAAAAAAACCCCTTGCAAAATCCTCGTAAATTGAGACGATTTTATATCCCTCACAAAACCCTCGTAAATTGTGATAATTTTGTGAAGCCAATGGTTTGATTGGAAAAATTCCCTTGCAAATAATGACGATTCTACGAGGGCCACTCGTTCGCGTCAAACTATCCCTCGCAAAACTGTCGCAACAAAAAAAATCTCTCACAAAATTCTCACAATTTGTGACGATTTTGTGAGGACCATGACTTGGGGTTAAAAATTCCCTCGCAAAACCTTCGCAATTTGCGATGATTTTGCGAGGGCCAATCTTTGGGAACAAAAAATTCCTCATAAAACCCTCGCAAATTGCAACGATTTTGCGAGGGCCATAGCTTGGGGTGGAAATTTGTCGAGTAAAACCCTTGCAATTTGGGACGATTTTGTGAGAGCCAAGCTTTGGGAACAAAAAATCCCTCGCAATTTGCGACAATTTTGCAAGGGCAAATTTCTTTAATAGATAAAGTCCCTCGCAAGACTGTCCCAATTTGCAAGGATTTTGCGACGGACTTATGCATTTAATTGCAAAACAGTAACAAATTTTCAACTTCGTCGAATTTTGACCAAAAATACTTGTTGCAAAACCGTCGAAATTGCAATGATTTTTTGTTGCCCTTGCAAAAACTGTCTCAAATAGCGAAGGTTTGTCTTGGCCATCGCAAATAGCGATGCCATTTTTTGCGACAGCCAAAGTCACCGCAAAACCAAATTGTGATAGTTTTGCAACGGTTTTTTACTGTCGCAAAAAGACAAATTTCCTGTAGTGATAGCGATACAATAGTTGTTATTTTCCAAAACAATATTGCGTGAATGTGCACTGTTGTGGATCATCATCTTGGTGCGGGAGTTCTTGTACTTCTATTAAGAGAGATTCTTTTAGATCTAAGTTAAGACTACTCAGTCTTCATAATTTATGGGAAAGATGTTGATAAATGACATGGACCCGGATGACCAATGGATGAAACACCAAACATACACCATGCTTCCCCTCCCATATTCCATGCCTTATGATCTACCCTTCGTAGAATTTGCCAATCCCTTCTAGGATTTCCCAAAAGGGTTGCCTCTATTACAAAAATCCCATTTTGGCTACTTTACATATTCTGAATTGGCAAAGAAATATATAGGGTTTTGGTGCACCTCATTGTTTTGAGCTTGGTTGAGTATACAAATACATTTATGGATGTTGTTTTAGTAATTCTCAATAGTTTATGGTTTGAAGGTACTACTCTTGTGAAATAGAACTTTCACATATTTGATTTCTAGAATTTAATTATCTAATTCTTAATTATTCATTCCCTTCAAAATCTTTTGATTGACTAAAAATAGAAAGAGAAGAAAAATACAACAATAATGGGTGAAAAAAAATTAATTCAGCTATTAAACATATGATACGCTAGAATGGATTGAATTTTCCACCCAAAATAAAATGCAATATTTTTTCTATTCTAATGTTTGGAAGGAAAAGCCGGGATAGAATGATGATTCATTTTTTAGTCATTTAGTAAAAATGATTTTTAATTATTCGAATAGAATGAAATTTAGTTTAGTACAACTTAAATGCCTAACTATATGATATTATCTAATTATAGTCAGTGTCCAAATATTTTTTTTTCTCCTTACAACTAATTAGATGACAAAAGTCAAAGGAAAACTATGTCGATAAAAGTATCATCAAATAAAAATATATTCATATAAGTCCTTTAGGCATTAATTTGGAGAATCTCTTAATGTTTTATCAAATAAACACATTGTTCCAAAAGAATCTCCTAATCATCAATTTGATTCATCACTAAACACATTAATTTGAAGTAATTAGTCTTAGGTATTTAATTGAGTTATCAAAGAAGTTTTATATTATTTTTTTAAAAAAAATAAAGAGGAAAAATAGAGGAAAATTCCCTGTTTAATGTTTAAACTTGTTTTTCCCCCCATTGCATATAGAGTCTTAAATTCTGAAATGCATATTTTCCTCCTTTAACTTCCCCCCCTCAAATTTTCTTTTCGTTTCTCCCTCATTTCTCAAAATCATACATAGACAAGACCTTATATTTCTTGAATTGGCCACATTTACGCTCCCTTTCCTTTTCCTTTCACGATGCCTTAAATTGGTTTTCGTCCAAATATGAATTGTTAAATTATTATTTTACCAGTGAAATATATTATAAGGAAAAAATATTCTATTTCTAATCCTTTATTCTTCTCTTAAGTTTGACATATATAATTTGCTTCTAAGAAGTTTTATCTTAATTTTGTTTCAGGAAGTTTTTATTATTGAGTTTAATAGTATTGCAGCATATTTTTATATTTTTCTATTGCATCTATGGAATTTTAGTTTATCAAATATTCACTGTTATTTGAGCCGAGAAGTAAATGGAGTCCCATTTTGATCTTGGGCTCCAAATCTAAGCCCAAGCTCAGCCTAACCAGTGATGGGCTCGGCAAACAATTGCTACCTTTCGAATCCTTCTCAACATAAATTTCAGTTAACAAAAGGAACAAACAAGTATGAGGCAACTGCACAGGAATGGCCCGGGGATTAAAATTTTTGGTTCTATCACTACATAAAAGTCTCTCCTAGTCACACTTTTTTAATGTCATTAATTAAAAATGTTCCTATAATAATGAATTCCCGACGTTTAGAATCAAATGTCGACAAATAAAAAATTATAGCGTCATTTTTAATTAAAATGTCGGTATTTTATTTATTTTTTCGACATTAATGAAAATGCATCGTAATATTTTTAAAAATATATTCTAACTACATTTTTTTACATCATTAATTAAAAGTGTCCCAATAATAATGATATTTCCGACGTTTAAAATAAAATGTCGACAAATAAAAAATATAGCGTCATTTTTTAATTAATGTGTTGGCAATTTATATATTTTCCCGACATTAATCGAAATGCGTCGTAATATTTGGGAAAAAAAATCTATTCTAGGTACACTTTTTTCGTCATTAATTAAAAGTATCCCTATAATAATTTTATTCTTGACGTTTAGAATAAAATGTCGACAAATAAAAACTATAGCGTTATTTTTTAATTAAACTGTCAGAATTTTATATATTTTCCCGACGTTAATAAAAACGTGTCGTAATATAAAAAAAAATCTATTCTAACTACACTTTTTTTTACGTCATTAATTAAAAGTGTGCTTATAATAATGATATTCCCGACGTTTAGAATAAAATGTCAATAAATAAAAAATATAGCCGACATTAAAATTAAAATTAAATTATAGCCGACATTAAAATTAAAAATAAATTAAAATATAGCCGACATTAAAATTAATTGTCCTTATTTAAAAGGGATTTGTTGGCCGACATTAATTAAAAACATCAGTATAAGATAAATATTCTCGATATTTAATATAAACTATTGATAATTAAAAATGTTGCGACATATAATAAAAGTGTCGACATATTCTATATATACCTGATATTTGGAAAAAAGTGTCGAAATATAAAAATATTATCTATATATATATTTTTTTGAAAGAGTAATAACATGTAGACTAATTAAATTTAAAATTTATAAAGTGTCTCATTTAAAATTTTAACAACATTTTTAATATAATTATCATATTTTTTTAAAAAAATCTACAATAACCACAAGTGTCTCCAAATAAAAATAGAAGAAAACTGTCCCATCTCCCTCTCTCACGCCCCTATCATCACCGTTGACCCATCAGTACTCCTTTGAATGGCTATCGCAGCTGCCGTAGAAGTACAGACGGCGTCGTTACCACCGCCGCTGACCCAGCACCGCGAACCATCACTACTCCTTTGCACTGCCATCGCAGCTGCCGTAGAAGTAAAACCACCGTCGTTAACACCGCCATCAGTACTGGAATCAGCAGGTTGTTGGCCCATCACTGTTGGGTGTTGCTCAAGCGGGCTGCTGGAATTTGGTAGTGTAGCGGTGAATACGAAATCAGGTTATATTCCTTTTTCTAATTTGAGCTTTCTGTGTTTTTTATTATAATAGATAATGTGCCAGTGAGGATTCTGATAGATAATGTGCTAGAGGGTATACACTATAGCTGCACGCTCTGATCCTATCTGGGTTCGAATGTTTCTTGGAAAATTTCCTTTCGTCAAGCTTAAGTTCACATCTTACCCTGTCTCTACATGTTGAGGATTCTGGTTCAAGAATACAGAGTTTTATCAATTGCTTGGTTTAATTGGTTTGTACGGGGTCTTAAAGTAAGAGTCTGTAGGGGTTTCCATTTTTCTTGATTTGGTTAAGGTTTGAAATTTCAGCTCAGTTGAGCTTGTTTGGTTTGCCTTAAATTGAAGTGGGATTGCTGGGTTTTAGAAATTGTGGAGGTCGGCTAGGTAGGTTCGGGTTAGGGTCGGGGTGCAGGTGGGGGTGATGAAATGGAGAAAATGCAGCAGCTTTGCACACTGCTATTAATTCTGTGTAGACACTTGGGAGGGGGTTTGATGTGAATTTTGATACCAGGTTACTCTACTGCAAGGGAGTTACTGGTTCTAGGTCAAAACTTTGTTATTTTCTATGAAATGGAGCACAACTATAATGTTTTCTATGTTTGCCTATCTTTAACATGTATTTTACCTTGTTTGTATGATGTTGTTGATATTAAATAAGTAGTCATAAAGCTAAGTAATTTAGTATTGGGAATATTAAGACAGTTTGTAGTAACTTAGTCCAATACCTGAATGACTCAGTTCCTATTGGTTTAAATTCATTATAGTCCTTTGCCACACAAAAGTATTGCCCTGTTTGCTCTTCTTGACTTGTTTTTATGATCAAGTTAGCTTTTTTAATTGATTTCTTTGGTGAAATTTAAAGATGATATGGTTGAATTAGCTTGATGAAACTTTTGTTTAGCTGTTACGTTTGATCTTCCAAATGCTTGTACTTGGTGAAGACTAGAGAAAATTGATTTATGATGGTGGCTAATTTTTTAGTTCCAGAAACAAGGGGAGCACCACTGACCCAGTGGAAACCCGTCTTCACCTTAGACAATCAAAGGAATTTAGTAGTCCTATGATTGTCGACTTGCTTTCTCATGTGGTATGTAGGGATTAGGGCACATCTCTTTGCCACAAAGGCAATAGTATCCTTGCTTCAATTGTCTCACATGATCCTCTTTGTTCCTTGATTTTTGGTTTCTGTTACTTTTCATTTTATTTTCTTATGGGCAGATGCATGTTTTTTTTTTTTTTTTCCTGGTAGAAATATCATCCAAATTTGAATTACACTTTATCTTAACATGAAGTTTGATGCGCAAGAATCATGATTCTCTTTCTTCTTGAAAGTTTTACATTGTCGGTTGCATTTCATTATATATAAATAGATAAGTCTGAGCATTTTAGAAAGAATTTGTATTTCTGACTGAAAAGGGATGTGTACTGGATTAGATGACCTCTTGATGGACCTGTAAGCAGTGAATGCTTTGTTCTCATTCAATTGTTATCTAATGGTGTTAAATTTTAAGTATTTTCTCCTATGGATAATTGGTTTCCTGGATTGGCTTTCTGTTTATACATGAATTGTTATGTCTCTTGAATCTTAGTTTCATTTAATACAAAGTAGGGTGCTAAAGATTGAAGCAAATTCTGAGATTTAAAATTGACCTACCTTACAAAATTCATTGTTTCTGCCAATTTTTTTTTAATAAAAATTATATATCAGTCCTTGTACTGACTCGTAAGAAAAATACTATTTTGTCCTGGCTTCCAGTTCTAAGGACTGCTGCAATGAATTCTACCTCAGGATCTACTTATGCGGAGTTTGGAAATACCAAGGTTATTGTTTCAGTGTGAGTATATGATTCTTTTGTATGAATGATTTGCTTGATGGAAATCCAACTTTGTATTCTTAACCTTAAAGTTAATGTGGGTTTTATTTCTACCATTCATGTTTTCTCTGTGGATTATTCCGCGAAAAGATCTAGTTGATAATTTTACTCTTGGAATAGAAGATAGGAGCACTTACCTCATATCTTATTCTGTACTATGCAGTAATTTTGTAATTAAAGAAAAGAAAAGTGTTACTTGTTTGTAGTTCCATGTACATTAACTGGGGGAGAACTAGCTGGTTTACCTCTTCCTGATTGTTCACATTGGCCATACTGTTTAACTTGGCTAGGAAGTTTCATTGGTCTGGAGGAAGAGAAGGTAAAACAACAAGAAAAGGTGGAAAATATTTATTAGATCGTCAATTGGAACAAAAATGCATGTCTTTATTCTTCCTTCCTTTCGTTTCTTCTTTATAACTGAAAGCCAGTAGGAGGGGGGAAGGTGGATGCAACTCTTGAATTTTTCTAAATTCCTATTTTAGTGCTTAATTTTCCTTCTGTACCAACATAGAGACTCCCCAGCCCACCACCTCACCACCAAAAAAAAGTTAAAAACATTCTCCATGTCTGTTTATCCTTTCCTTCCCTTGTCATTCTAAATTAACATTCACACTTTTGTGAACTTTAGGTTTGGCTTCTTCTGAAGTAAATGGGCCATAAAATATTGAAGGCAAAGAAATGCCCACAAAATTTGCCTTATTGGAGCGACATGTTAGTATGACCTCTATGATAGTGTGCATAATGTAATGCCAACTTGATGTCTTTCTGTTTTCTTGTTATGCTGAAATCTGCCTCTTGAACTTGGTTTGTCATAGCACAGAATGACCAAATTTATTTTGGTCCTTGTTCAGATTTGGGCCAAGAGAGAGTAAGAAAGCAATGATGTACAGTGATGTAGGGCGGTTGAATTGTAGCGTGAGTTATACAACATTTGCCACCCCAATCTGGGGACAAGTATACTTTAGCATAGATTTGACTTTTTATTCTTTTGTGCTTTCAATGTTGTTGTTATTGTTGTTGTTGTTGTTGCTACTTATTTAGGGGGCTGACGATAAAGATCTTTCCTTAATGCTACACAAAGCTCTGGAGGGTGCTATAATTCTTGAATCCTTCCCTAAAACGACTGTAGATGTTTTTGCTTTGGTGTTGGAATATGGTGGCAGTAAGTTTTTATTTTAGATATAGAAATACTGATGATATGTCATCCCAATTGTTGATACTTTTACAGACGAAAATTTTGGCTTTAATCAGAGCTGAAGCTGCTCAAGTATAGGCTGTGTGGAAATACCAACTTGTTTCAATACGTTTTCATGTTTCTTTAACCTTGCTTTAAGTGTAATTGATGATTAGTGTTGCAAGCTAGTTTAGCTTACCAAAGCATTAGTCTTGGTCTTAGTTTATACAGCAATGTAGTAAACTCACTAGAAATTTTTGTGATAACACTAAATATAATAGTACTTACATCAGCACTTGGTTCTAACGAAGCTATTTTTGAGGTGATCTTCCTGTGATTATCTCTTGCACCAGTCTTGCTCTTGCAGATGCTGGAATCATGCTATATGACTTGATCACCTCCAAAGTGATTGTTTGCATTCTTTATCTGTGTAACTCCCTGACTAGATTACTAAAACTTCATACTTTGTTGGTAATTGTTGGTTGTTGTTAGCTTTTGATGTACATCATGCTGTTATTGATACATCTGCAGGGATAGAGGAAATATAGTTCCTCATGAATTTTACTTCTATCTCCATCCAAAAATTTAAGCTTTAGTAATTAACATTTGCTGATGTTTCAGGTGGAAAAGCTCACAAGGAATAGCTTCTTTTTTCTTAGGGAGTCATTTCCTTTCCATGAAGTAAACTTGGGGAACCTATTTGATCAATGTACCACAAGAAAGCCAATGTTGGTGTGAATGCCTATATCATACATTTTGTATTTTCATCCTCCAACAGATATTCAGTTCAGTGACTATAAAGCACTTCTTCAAAACCTTGTACATAAATTTTGTTAGATATTCAGTGTTGCGGTGGACGCTGGGTTCCTATAGTTTCCTGTATTTATAGCCAGTTTAAGGATTATAATATGCTTCATATAGTTAGCCCATGCTGGTATCTTTCTTGTGTTCGCACTAAGGCGATTTTTTACGATTGAAGAAATATAGTTCCTGTTGGTATTTTATGTGTCGCTATTTGGGGACATTTATATAATAAAGTATCGCCAATTCCGAAACGCTATAGATATGAAACGTAGCAAAAAAATAGACAGAATCAAGAATTTGTGTCGTCAATTGTGGGACACTTTAATATAATGTCTCAATGTTAACGACATTAGACAATTTAAGCGTAGTCAATTTAGAGACGCTTTTAAAAAAAGTGTTGGAAAAGTTAAAGATGCTTTTTAAAAAGCGTTGGTAAGTTTAGAGACGTTTATATAAAAAACGTCGGTACATTTAGAGACGCTTATATAAAAAGTGTCGGTAACTTAATTTACCGACGCAACGTCTTGCATTGTAAAATTTTTTGGCGACACCACTTCTAGCAACGCATGTGGGGACACTTATAAAAGCGTCGGTAAATAATTTTACGACACAAATTAGCGTTTCAAAATAAATTTATTAGCGTCCCTAAATGCTTAGTTTGTTGTAGTGTATCCTACTTTCTAATCCTTCTCCAATTGTGGAAGGAGAGCCCAATAAGCCAACATGGGAAAAATATTCTTAGTAGAATCTAAAAACTCAATAATAAAAAATAAAAAATAAATTTATAATTTGAGAATTCAATAAATTTACAATAAAATAATAAAATTCTTAAATACAATTCCAAATAATAATGATTGAGTTTGCGATACTTTAGTGAGGACTAATGCATGTAAAAAAAATCCGCTACAAAACCTTTGTTTAGCGAGGGCTAACATATAAGAGAAAAAATTTGTTGCAAAACCCTTGCAATTTAGGACGATTTAGTGACGGCCGATATACGAGATAAAAATCCTTGCAAAAATCTCACTATTTGTGACGTTTTAGTGATGTCAATCCTATACCCAATAAAAAATATGTCACAAAATCCTCACAAGTTGCGACGCTTTTTCAAGGGCCACGAGTGGGAGTCAAAAAATTTCTCGCAAAACCCTCGCAATTTGCGACGATTTTGCTAGAAACATGAGTAGGACTCAAAAAAAATTCCTCGCAAAACCCTCACACATTTTGTGACGAAATAGCAGCGGCCAATCAATGCTAGGGAAAAATACCATCGCTATTTGCAACGAATTAACGAGGGCAAAAAAAAACCCTAGCAGAACCTTCGCAATCTGCAACGAATTAGCAAGGGCCAATCAATACAAGACGAACATGCCATCACAAAACCCTCGTAATTTGTGAGGACAACCCTCGCAGAACTCTTGCAGTTTGCAACGAAGTAAATCTTGTCGTCGCAAAACCCTTACAAATTGCGATGATTTTGCGAGGGTTAAATATCTTTTAAGTCAATATTAAATACAAAAACCCTCGCAAAATCCTCATAATTTGCAACTATTTTGTGATAGCTTTTTTTTGCATTTCATTGCAAAATCGTAACAAATTTTCTATCTCGTCGATCTTTGACCAAAAATTAGTCGTCGTTTTGTCTTTTCAAAACGGTCACAATTTGTGATGGTTTTTTTAACCCTCACAAAACTGTCACAAATTGCAACAGCTCTGGCAAGCCCTCGCAAATTGCTACGCTATTTTTTGCGACGGCCTAAAACCGTTGTTGACCGCATTTGTAATGGTTTTGCGACAGATTTTGGCCGCCGCAAAACTTGAAATTTCCTGTAGTGTATTTAGGACTTAATAGTAGAATCCCACATGTTAACTCAATTTTTTATGACAATGACAAAAATACCCCTAACCTTAATTGTATGATTAGGGTTTAGGAATTGAGTAAGTAAATTTAGAAACTTATATAAATGTGTTAATTCATGATAGACTCTAATAAGGAGGTTGGTGATAGAATTACTTTTCCCAATGCTTCAAAAGACAATTGAGAATTTTGCTTTTGGAACCAAGGTGACTTCCCATGGCTTTCTAAATGATTTATTGCATATGAAACTCAGATATTTACTATGAAAAGAAAATATTTAAATATGTATTAAATGATTGTAAAAATAGTGGCGTACTTTGAAAGATGTTGATCCTCCATTGTTATATTGCATATTCTTTTTTTTTTTTATTAGTGTGAGGTTTCGGGCCATTGGCCCGCCTAGTCCCCACGGTCCTGGAGGGTCGTCATGTAAAATCCCTCAGCAATGTCCGCGACGTGATTCGAACTGAAGCCGCATCCCTCATTGGGTACCAACATATTCCTATTTTTAAAAATGAGATATGTTTGCAAATGTATGAATTTGAAATTCTCGAAAATGTGCCAATTATGGGTTGGTGAGAAAATTAATGTTCTAATCCTTGAGAAATTTTCTCATATATGTTTTGGAACTTATGAAAATTAGTGAGTTAAATTTTGTGGAAAATTTAAAGAAGGAAATGGATTTCTATTTTGGAACATCTTATTTTGAAAAACTTACCTTAGTACTGTGTGTGAAAATTAGTGAGTTAAATTTTGTGGAAAATTATAGAAAAGGAAATGGATTTCTTCTATTTTGGAACATCTCATTTTGAAAAACTTACCTTATTACTGTGTGGAAAACGAGGTAGAATTGATGTTTTATTTTGGAGTATATTTTAATGTATCTAAGTATTGTGTGAAAATTTTAGGATAGAAATAAGATAAGATTTTGGAATTGACAGTTATAGTGGCGCTGAGTACTTAGGAAGGGCCTATCCTTGTACTAGCTTTTATTAGAGATCTAATGGCTCCAAGTAGCCTAATCAACTCTCAATGTTGTTAGCCTCTAAAGGGAGAAACAGGATATGGGAATAGCCGGTCCTTAGCTAGTGACTGAGTTGTCAATCCAAGAGCGTGGGACACCCAAAACCCCCATTAACCATGGGGCTGCCCTTTCATGGGAAAGGATGAGAGAAGGAATTTTTCATCTGTAGGGTTGTACATTCCACTTGTGTTCTTGGAGAGTTGTGTGCGATTTCCAACCGAAAGTTACGTGCAATCTCCGAGTATTCTCTTGCAGAGCTATGTGCATTTTTCATAAGTTACAAATACATTATAAAATTATGGAAAATTACTCATAAAAAAAATTATATGTGATTTGCAAGCATACTGTACTGATAAACTTTCCTATTCTGAGTAGTAAGGTAATCACAAATTTCAAACTCAAATAAATCATCATTGCAGTACCAAGACATTTCCAGAAAAGTAGTCTAACTAGCAATATCATTTAGGTAATACAAATGACTTCAAAATTATATCGGATTTATTTATCATATCATATACATATAATAAACACATTTGGCAGCAATGCTCCTTCAAAATTTCACTCAAATCAAATCAAAATATCTAAGATTTTTCATGAAGAAAAATCTATCCAGGCAAGCTAATACATTTCTGTTGCAAGGAAGAGAAGAAAAGTTGAAACTTTGAGGTTACCTTCTTGAAGAACTCTTCTTTACATCTAGAAAGGACTGCAAAAGTAGCAAGAAGATCTATTGTTTGGTTGATTCTAGGACTGGAACTTTGAGCAAACGAAGAAGAAAATTGAGGGAAAGAGGAGAAAAATAGCTCTCGGCCACAAGGGAAATGAAGAGGAAATGTTTTCGTCTTGTTCAACGGGATATCAGTAGCTTGAGAGGGTGGAGAGAAAATGCTTAGAGTGAGAGAGTGATGGTGGCCGGCTGCTACAAAGAATGAGGGGTTTGAGGGTTTTGTCTAGGGCATTTCTAGTTCAAGGATTGAGATTAGATTGTTTGAATTTTGGAGAAAATGAAGGGTTATGATTGAAAGGGATTCAATGACCAAAATTAAAAATATCCAATGGCCTAGGAAGCTCCTAGAGTTGCAACATAGACCTAACAAACCAGCCTTTGCTTGAGTACTACAAAGAATAAATAATATTTCTAGGAAGAGATTTTGCTGAATGTAAGAAGAACGAGGGTAAAGAGGATGAAAGTATAACGATATATTTCTGATTTCTAAGTGAATGAAATAGTTGGGGACTTTTTTTTTTTTTTTTTTTAGACCTTAGAAAACCATTCATAAAAGGTATAACTTTTTTTTATATCGCTTCAATATAGCTACTGGATGTACCTATTCAACTTAAAGAGGTGTATATTTCTTTTATACATTCTCCAACGATACCTATCCAATATTAATTGAAAAGTTACATATCTTCAGGTAAATTACGAATACTTCTGCAAAACTCTTTATAATTTTTTTGTAATT
Organism: Voacanga thouarsii; assembly: GCA_026120185.1. Taxonomy (NCBI): domain Eukaryota; kingdom Viridiplantae; phylum Streptophyta; class Magnoliopsida; order Gentianales; family Apocynaceae; genus Voacanga; species Voacanga thouarsii. The sequence continues at coordinate 640,923 of JANUWF010001120.1, forward strand.
TATTGTAGCTCAAATTTAAATCCATAACTTAAATAATATTTAACAATTACTCTAGTAGCTTCTATAGCTCTGATTTCTCCAACCATTGGTCAATGCTCGCAAAGAGGGGTTAACTTGACAAGGATGAGGCCGAGCTGCTTAGTCGATTATGCGGTGAAATATAGCTATCCCACCAAATCGTGGATGATGTTTGGCTTAGGATACAAATCCAGACCAGACTACAAAGAATTATTTATCTGATTCCTATCCAATCAATTTGATCCGACCAAATTTTGAAGTTAAATTGTAGCAGCATATTTTTCACGCGAAGAAGATTTTGGCTACCAAAGGCAAAAAATGCAAAAGACAATATCAAGGCAACTTCTCAAATGTCCACAACAATCCGTAAGATCTCTCCCAAAGGCATGTTCTAATTTATGAGTTATATGTTGATTTGACTGATGATTTTGACTTTGATGTCAAAAGTAAGAAAAATAAAAAAAAATTTATCTCTAAATGTAGTATGGTTACTAAACAAACTGTTAAAAGTTATCATCTATAATTTTTCTAATGTTGTTGGCCTTCCTTGTTATATTACTCTTTTTAAGATGTTAAGGGATATAAGAAAGGAATTGTGGCGAAAATTTTAATATGAACTCGATTTATGTAAACTACATACTCTTAGCTGAATTTCTGACTCTTATGGTTGCTATAGGAAACTAAAGTTTGGACTTACTCTAGCTAATGGAGATAATGGACTTAAAGGATGATGCAGCTAATCTGCCTTATTTAGAGAAAGGAAAAAGAGTCAAGGCCGTACTATGTAGCTATATTGGCATACCGATGCAAGCCGAAGGGCAAGTCCCATTGTATAGAACGAAAATAGGTTATAGGTTGGGGAGACGGGGACTCATACTCCAATTCCGAGGCAAGCGTAACCATATATGAATTGGTACCTTCGCTTCGAATAAAATATGTGAGTGGTTGGGCTAGAGAAGCAGACGATCTATCTCTTGTCCGAGATGTAAAGAAATTCTTACATAGACAATAAATTCGTGGAATAAATATATTAAGAAATTGTGTATTGAATAATTTTTATTATATGAAATATAATTTTTTACTTTATGTATTCTATATAAATTGTGTTCATATTAGAATTTCTGATAGAAACAAAGATAATTATTGACTAGAGGTGTAGAAAATTTTAAAACATAATGTATAATATGTTAATTACAAAAAAAAAAAAAAAAATTTATAGCACCTGTGTCAGTCCTTGCTTGCTTTATCTCTGTTTCAAGACACCACAAAATAATGATCAACAAATGTTGCCTCGAAATCTGAGAAGAAAAACAGAGAATTTGAAGCTTTTAATGTGAAAATATGTTATTACTTATTGCATTTCCGTAAGCACTCTTGTAGCACCTGTAAGAAAGCGCTTTAGATTCTCTACTTTGTAAATAGATTTAATTCTAAAATACAATACAATGGTTTCTTTTGCCATATCCTATTATAGCTTTCTTCGAAGCCTCTCATTGTACAGTTTGAGAATTTATTCAGAAGTTGAAAATATGGATGCCTAATTGACTTCTCGAAAAGAAAAACATACTGAAAAGAAACCAACTGCAGATTTTGTTTTCAAAGTAGAACAAAGAAAACGAGATTGATGATCATGATTATGATTTGGGTATAAATGGTGTTACGCATTTATTGGAAGTTCGGCAACGATAATGCTGCCATGAGAGGGTTGGGGGAAAGAGTGACACAAAAAAAAAAAAAATCATTGAATTGACAAAAAATGCTATTTATAATTCTAAGTGTGGTAATAGAGAAATCTGGGTGTATTTGGACTGCATCTCATTTTAAAAGAAAATTGTTTTTGTTTTTTTCAAAAAAAAAAACTAATACAAATTAATTTTATTTGTAAAATATTGACAATTTTATTATATAAGTCGAGTAGATTGCAATATTAATATTTGAGTCTATAATTTCTTTTAACAAATGTCATTGTTTCTTGAGATATTAGTTTTCAACTCTTAATAGTTATTACAACAAGATTATTTTATGATGAAGACCGTAAGTTCTCTATTGAAGCTAATAGGGTATTCATTATTCGGTTTGAAGTGAAAAACTGAATTGAATAAGTTAATTTCAGTTTTCGATTCGATTCGGTTCAATTTTAAAATTTATATAAAAATTTGATTTGGTTTTCAATTTTTTAAAATAAAAATAAAAAAATGGAATTATATTTTTTAAATTAAATATATATAATTAATATTAAAATAGCATTTATTTATTTATATAAATCATGATTTTTTTAAATTTCAGTTCGACTTTCGTTATTTCGGTTCGATTTTGTTTGATTTTATAAAAATTTTAGTTCAATTTGATTTTGTCCAAAATAAATTTATTGGTAATCAAGTTTGAAATTTTCATCTTTACAATTCGCATCCGTAACCGTGACTTCCTACTAAAATATTTGGTCCAAATCTTTAAAATATTTAAACTTTAATTTATATTATATTTTTATATTAGATTTAAATATAGTTTATATTAGATTTTATTTATTTGGACTTCAATTTATATTGGGTTAATGAATCTACTAAAGGAAACATTCAAATTCGATCCAGAACCAAATCGAATCGAGCTGAACCAAAACTATTTCGATTCGATAATATCAATTTTCTTTAAATTTCGATTCAATTCGATTTTGATTAAAAAAAATAAAAATCAAATTTAAAAATCAGAAAACCGGATGCACAGTCCTAGAAACGAATCAAAGTTTTTTTATCTATACAATCAAATTATATTATTGTAAAACTTGTTTGATAAAGATAAAATTTTCAAAAACTAATTTTAAATATCTAAATTTAAGGTGATAAGCTCAGCTCGATATCAAAGTACAAATCTTGGGCCCAAACTTGCTTAATGAAGAGCAATTAGGTTCGAACTCAGGTACAAAATTGACCGCACTGAATTAATTAGAAAAAGAAAATAATAATGAATGAAGCTATTATACTTATATTTATTTTTATATACCCCTGTTTTTGTTCCATACTTGGCCGGTTCAAATTTGAACATGAAATCTAGGTTCCAAGCCGGCCCGGCCTGATGCTTCTCCGTTCTTACCCGTAGCCCTAATATTTTTCGGCTGACTAGGCCGAGCCTGAGCTTGCTTGATTTGATAGAAAATTCTAAAAGTATTATAATCAAGCCCAGCCCAAAAAAGAGAAAGAGCAAACAGATGGCCCAATAATATTTGGGGACAGAAAGAGGAAAAACTCAATGAAGTTTTGCATAGAATTGAAATCCAATAGAGTTAAAACAAATCATATTTGACCAGTCCGTATAGGACCAAGCTTCAATTGGACTTGGAATTTGGCCCATTTTTGAATTATTAATCAATATTACCTCTAAATGGGCTAAGATAATTTTGAAACTTGGTTAATCTATTGTTTCAACCCTTATTCTTGGGCCTAATTGGAAAAACCTAATCCATCGAAAAATAATCCTGGGCTTCTTCTATAGACAAACCCAATTGAAAGAGCATTAGTAGCCAAGTGTAATGGCATGGGTCATGACTTGGGTCTGATTTTATGTTAATTAATTAATTAACTAATTAATATTATATATAATGAATGTATAGTAAGTACTTATATAAAGTGTTAATTTTGTTTATATTTTAATTTTAAAAAATTAAATTTGAACTTAAATTTGAGCTTTCAAAATCATTTACTGCCTTCGAAAATATTCTTATTTACTTATCATAATAAATTTCTTATCCAATATTAGCTATGACACTGTCCTTGGTTAACCAAATAAAAAAAAAAAAAAAACCTACTCCCCCTTGGGTACTTTGTTACTTTGTTAGGAAAAAAACTTAATGTCTAAACCATTGATTTTATTATTGATAAAAATTTTGAGAATAAAATAGAAAATTCTCAAACTTCTAATCGCCCTATGACAATTTATTCAAAAATCAAAAGTGGTATGAATTTTATTAAAGTAATAACTTAGTTTGTTATAAATATTTTTATTGGACAATAAATTTTGATTCGATTTATATTTCTATTTCACTTTTATATTCAGGCTATAAATGGGAACAAATTTTCTCTTTTTATTCAAAACTAAAATTTCATTTTAATTCAAATATATTATTATTTTATATAATTTTTATTTCTCAAAAATTATCATTTATTCACAATAAATTATATTATTTCTTTTTGAACTCACTTAATCCTACATATTTAATAATTTTTAACAAAATTCATTTCAAATCCAAATAAAACCTCATAAAAAGATAAAAAATAGTAGTCCAACATAGTAGTTTTGCGGTCTAGTTTTGGTATTATTTGATACCACCACAGCTCTTGACAGTGACACTAATGAGTGAAAAGAAATTTGTTTTGAAATTCTATTCTTACATTAACGGATAAACTTTTCTATTTTTGTCTTCCATTCTAATGTCCGAAGGCCAAATGGACCACAGAAATAGTAAGTTTACTTTAAGATTTATCAAAGTGTCGTGGTACCAGGTGTCTGGTGCAACGGCTTTAACAAAACAAAACAAGTACTATTTCTGTTAAAAATACTTTTTTATGAAATTTTTTGATTTTATTTTAAAATATTTATTTATATACATATTTTTAGAATTAATAATTAATTTTTTCTTATTATATCCTCATTTATTTCAAATTAACTATATAATTTTCTAAAACTCTTTTTCTTCTTGCATCTTAAGAATTTTTATTAATAAATAATTATAATATTTTTAATATAAATAAAATATGAAAATTTTTAAATTATTATATTATTTTCAATATACTTAATCAACATGTAAAAGATTTTATAAATAAAAATTTTAAAACAAAAAGAGCACGAAATTTGGTGCATTTTGAATACGTAAACTCAAAGGCCCTTTTAGTCGGCCTGCGTAACAATAAAGTTCATCACATTTCTTTGAGTAGAAGTTTGAAAAACACTCCTTACTTAATTTAGAAAACAAAAATGAAAAATATTATTCATTCCGGTTTCAAAATATTTATTCATAAAATTTTTTTGTTTTATTTTAAAATAATTATTCATATACATATTTCTAAAACTAATAATTAATTTTTTCTTATTATACCCTTATTTATTTCAAATTAACTGTATAACTTTTCAAAACTCTTCTTTCTTCATACTTCTTAGAAATTTTCACTAACCAATAATTATAGTGTTTTTAATATAGGTAAAATAAAAATTTTATTTAAATTATTATATTATTTTCAACATTTCTATAAAAAATTTTATAAATAAATATTTTAAAATAGAAGAAGTAGTATTCAGTACCAAGCTCTCCTTTTACATTTTTCGATGTCGTGATTCAGGAATCACATCAACATAAGAGTTTGTTCTCTGTCAAAACAAGAAAGCCTTTTTTTTTTTTCTCTAAGATAGTCATTTTGTGTGGACTTTTATTTTAATGGTTGTATTACCTGGATCGGCACTCAATGCGGGTCAAAGTACGTCGTTGTCCGACAGGCTGGCTCATAATGAAAATTAAAAAAAAAAAAAAAAGAATCTTGATTCTTGAATCATTCCCTTAAATATTGTTATTCCATTAATTAAAACTAATTTCTTGAAAACATGTAATGAAATGTAAACTTTATTTTCGGGATAATATTGTTGCTTTCAATCTTGATATATTTATATTTAATTGATTGTTTAATTTCTATTAATAGTATAACTTTTTAAACATTACGAATCACTTTTAATCATAACAATTCTATTTTTTTTAAAACATTGTAATTCTTATTTACAATTATTAAAAATTTAATTTTTATTGTGAAATTTATATTTATAGTCTTCTTATAGTTTTCTACATGCCTTTTATTTATTTATTTATTGAAAATTTCCTATAAATATCACAAAGCAGGAAGAGAAAAAAAAATGGACATGATATAACCCGAAACTGATTGGAATGCTCAATTTTCCACACGGTTATTGGGGAAATTAGAATATCTGTAGAAATAGTTCTTATTTTAATATAAACCTGTTATAAAATTAGGATAGTGTTAGAATAAAATCTACACACTACACACTAAGAAAATTCTAACTATTCTTTGAACAAGAATTTCTCTTCAAACTTCTCTCTTTCTTTCTCTCACAATTCTTTCTCTAATCTTTCTTTCACTAATCTTTCTTTCACAAAATGATGGTGTATTACAAGCTTAGAGAATAGCTCTATTTATAGAGCTTTAATTAGTGGATTACATCATGGCATACATCATCTTCCACTAATCTTAATTAGTGGTCTCTCCACTAAATGGTGGACATCCATAAAAATCTTCTATAATAATTCACATAAATCCATAATTAGTGGAGCCTCCACTAATTAATGGAGATTCCAATAATTCATAACACTCCCCCTTGGATGTCCATCCATTACATAAAGAATATGCCTCGTTAAAACCTTATTAGATAAAAACCCAGTGGGAAAAAAATCTAGTGAAGGAAAAAGAGTACACTATTCTATATGTCTGTTTATTACTCCCCCTGATGAGATAATTCCTTTTAAACCGACGCATACCGATTTTATATCTCAACTTTTCAAATGTTGCAGTCGGTAAAGTCTTCGTGAAAATATTTGCGAGGTTGTCACATGACCGAATTTGTAGCACATCAATTTCACATTTCTTCTGAAGTTCATGAGTAAAGAAGAATTTTGGTGAAATATGTTTTGTCTGATCTCCTTTAATATATCCTCCCTGTAATTGAGCTATGCAAGCTGCATTGTCTTCATAAAGAGGAGTTGGAATATCTTTGATTGATGATAATCCACAACTTTCTCGGATATAATGAATCATGGATCTTAACCATACAGATTCTCGACTTACTTCATGAATGGCTATAATTTCAGTATGATTTGAAGAAGTAGTTGTTATAGATTGTTTCGTAGAACGCCATGATATAATAGTATTTCCACATGTAAATAGATAGCCCGTTTGAGAATGTGCTTTATGTGGATCAGATAAATAACCAGCATCTGCATAACCTATCAATATTGGACTGGTTTTATTTGAATAAAATAATCCGAGATCAATTGTACCTTGGAGATATCGAAGGACTTGTTTAATTCCATTCCAATGTCGTCGTGTTGGTGAAGAACTAAATCTTGCTAATAAATTGACAGCAAAAGCAATATCAGGTCGTATATTATTAGCAAGATACATCAATGCACCAATTGCACTAAGATATGGTACTTCAGGACCAAGAAGTTCTTTAATATCTTCTTGAGGTCGAAAAGGACCGGACAATTATTGGAATACTCAATAGATGTGCTTTGTCCATGTCAAATCTTTTTAGAACTTTTGTTGTATATGTTGAATAAATGTTCTACTTGCCAAATGTTCAATTTGTAAACCAAGGCAAAGTATACTTTTACGACCATCCTTGATGTCGAATAATCAATTATTTCTTGGAGCTCTTCAAGAGTTCCAATAAGATTAAAATCATCAACATATATAGTTAATATCACAAATTTAGAACCAAATTTCTTAATAAAAATGCATGGACATACCTGGTCATTTTAAATCTCGCTTTCAATCAATATTCACTAAGATAATTGAACCACATGCGCCCAGATGGTTTCAGGCCATGCAATGATTTCTGCAACTTGATGGAGTAATTTTCACGAGGATAATGTTTATATACTTCAGGCATATGAAATCCTTCGGGGATTTTCATGTAAACATCATTTTCTAAATTTCCATACAAGTAAGCAGTGACAACATCTAATAGGTGCATATTTATCTTTTCATGTACTGCCAAACTGATAAGATATCGGAGTGTAATAGCATCAACAACAGGAGAATAAGTTTCATCATAATCAATACTTGGTCTTTGTGAAAAACCTTGGGCTACTAATCGCGCTTTATATCGAACGATTTCACTTTTTTCATTGCGCTTTCGTACAAATATTCATTTGTAGCCAACAGGTTTTACACCTTCTGGTGTTCGGACTGCAGGTCCGAAGACTTCACGTTGTGTCAGTGCATTTAACTCCGATTGAATCGCATCTTTCCATTGCAGCCAATCTTTTCTATGCCGACATTCATCAACTGATATTGGTTCAGGATCATCACTATCCTGTATAACATCAAGAGATATTATATGCAAACATATGATCAATAATTGTTTCTATCCGATTCTAACTTCTACCAAAAGTGGTATAATGGATAGAAATTTCAGTGTTACTTTAATTTATATATGGTTCTTTGTCATAAGTTTTCTCTTGGTCTTTATCATTCTTTGCTTTAATATGATCATCTGGACCATTAATTCTCTCTTCTTTCGAGGATTTTTATCTTTAGAACCAAGAGGTCGGCCATGCTTTTGGCTCAGCAGCTATATGTAAAATCTTTTGATCTGTTAGAACTTCAATTAGAATAGGAGCATTTATAGTTGGCATATGCGATTTTGTTACTTTTCTAGAGTCAACAAAAGCGTCTGGCATTTGATTTGCAATGCTTTACAAATGAATTATCTTTTGAACTTCAAGTTCACACGCGCTTGTATGCGGATCAAGATAATTTAATGATGTTGTCCAATCACGATCTTTCTTGTACTGTTTCTGTTCTCCCCCTAATTTAGGGAATAATGATTTCACAAGAGAATAAGAAAAGAAATATAAGAAAATGATGACAAGCAGGAAATGCCAAGAAAAATATCTCCTTTTTTTTTTTCACTCTTCCCGGTACTGACTTTTCCTCTTCCTCTCTTGTCTTTTCTTCTCCTCCGACCCTCTACCTACCATCTACCTCTTCTTCTTCCTTATACAGATATATATATATATATGTATCGATATATATCTCAGTTATCAGTCATTAGTAAACATCAAAAACAAAAATCACAAAGCAGATATGGAGACTCTAATTCATTTGAGACATGGTCAAATTTTGACTCGGTTTCTGCAGCAGATGTTGATGTATTTTCCTTTCCAAATCAACCGCTTCTGCCTAATTCGAACACAGAAGATTTTGATATGTTTTCCTTTCTAAACCAACCGCTTCTGCCTAATTCGAACGCATAAAATTTTGATATGTTTTCTTTTCCAAACCAACCGCTTCCTCCTAATTTCAGGTGAGATACCTTTGAGGGGTTCCATTTGTTTTTAGTATGCTTGATAATGAAATTAAACTCTCTTTTGGTTTGTTTTTTATGTAAATCAGTGGAAGTTTTGAACATATTGCTTTGGACCAAGTTGATCTGCCCCTACAAGAGACTGCTTTTGATATTGTTCCTCTTGATGCTATTCCTTTGAATGAGGATATGCTTGTGCATGATCCTTTCTACTCTCTAATGGATTTTGAACAAAGCCAGAATATGTTTCCAGGTTATTATACATTTAAACATGGATTTTGAATGGTATTACCTTTATTGATATTATTTTCTTTTTCTAGGAGAAATAATGAGTGGTCTTGGCAACGAAGTCGGAGTAAGTACTCATGAAATGCATAATATCGAAGTTCAAGATATTATTGCAGACAAAATTCCTGGGGGAGAAGAAGATGATTAAGAGGCAGAGAAAGAAGAAGGGCAATAACTCCCAGACACTATCAAGAGAAACAATTTCGCAATACTTTTACCTACCAATCAAGAGCGCAACCAAATAACCGAATATTGGCATAACCCGTCTCAAGAAAAGATGTAGGGAGTTAGGAATTCGTCGATGGCCTCACAGAAATTGGTGAGCTTGGAGACCATAATCAAGAATGTTCAGGTTCTCTCTCATACATACTTATAATTTGCAAATATGAAACTATGAAAGATTTATAAGTAAATAACCGATGATATCACTTCGATTTACAGGAGATGCAAAATAAAGAAGAAGGAGGACATATGGTCGAGAAGAAGTTGAAAGAAGCCATTGCGATACTCGGAATGTGAAAAACGAGTTGGTGGAAGAAAGTCCTAATACGCAGTTAGAGGACCAAACACGTAAATTGAGACAAGCATGCTTCAAGGACAAATATAATAAGAAATTTAATTATAATAAACTTAAGGAGATCATAAAATCTCAAGACTCATTTCGCAGTAATTTTACGGCTAATTCTCGTCGCTAGTCTCGATGCTCGACTCAAAGGGGAAAGAAAAGGAGGAGGATGTCGAAAAAGAGGAGTTGAAGTCCATAATTACTAATTGTTTGTCTTCCTCTAATGTAAATATTGAAAAAGAACAATTACAAACCTTCATCTTACATTTGTCACTCAATTACAAAAGAGCAACTATAAGCATGTATCCTCAAGTTCATATGAACACTAGTGATATGAATAAAAGATGTTTTAATGGAAATATCTTTTTCCCTTATTATCTTTTCTGTTCCACTTCAGGTGGCCGTATTTCTCCGTGATAAGGGAAATATCGAGTGTGTCCATGACCATAACCACGGCCATCGCCACAACTACGACTATAACGATGGCTTCTGCAGGAGCCAACAACGATTCACTTCGGGAGTCGTTGTTGAGCCGGCTCATCCGGCTTCATGATTTCTCAATAATAACTCATGTTAAAGTCGTCAATTTTGGATACCCTTTTTCTCGATATTGTTACTCGTAGAACATGAAAAGTGGAGAATGTCTTCTCCAATATAACTTCATCAGTAACTTTTTCTCCGTAAAATTTTTAACTAAGATGTAGTTTTATACATCACGGAGTTCACGGTTTTACAATCTTGCAACTTCAGGTGCAACTATTCATACCGTACAGTGGGTAGTACGACCATCTTCAGGTGGTCAAATCTTTCTTTTTATCCACATGACATATGGATCTTCTTTTTTTTTTAGCATTTAGATGCATTTCTGTATGACATATAGATTTTTTTTTTCAGAAATATCAAGGGTTACAAATTCGAATTTAGCGAGATCAATAAATGCGTACCTGTCTTCTGGCTTTAATAAAGGCAGAGACTCGTGCTGATAACGTGTTATAAAATTAGGGTAGTGTTAGAATAAAATCTACACACTACACACTAAGAAAATTCTAACTATTCTTTGCACAAGAATTTTTCTCTTTCTTTTCTCTCACAATTCTTTCTCTAATCTTTCTTTCACTAATCTTTCTTTCACAAAATGATGGTGTATTACAGGGCTTAGAGAATAGCTCTATTTATAGAGCTCTAATTAGTGGATTACATCATGGCATACATCATCTTCCACTAATCTTAATTAGTGGTGTCTCCACTAAATGGTGGACATCCATAAAAATCTTCTATAATAATTCACATAAATCCATAATTAGTGGAGCTTCCATTAATTAATATAGATTCCAATAATTCATAATAAAATACCAATTTAAAAAAAAAAGTGAATGGAGGAATTTAATTATAAGCAAGACTGACGTAAAGGCGAACGTGTTTCCCGGTTTTCTCCATATTCGAGGCCGTTTCTTTCAAAGTTCTGCCATGTAAGGCAAAAGCAAAGCCATTATCTCTATCTTCATTACCGCTCTCTTCTGTTGAGTAAGAAAAAAAAAAAAAAAACTATAATCATTATTATTTGTTTTTTCTTCGAGATGATGACCGTGGCTTCAAGTTTTAGGCCATCTTTGCTGTTGCTTTCACGTTTCATGTGAAAAAGGACACATTCTACATGACTCGCCTGCATTACAATTTTTCTAAATATTCTTCATTTATTAATTTCATTTTAATATTCTTCAATTCGGCTCTTTCACTTTCTCTCGCTATCGCGAAAATACCACGCGTCTCTTCACACAAACACGAAAATCCCACACGTCTCTTCCCACGAAAACGGATGTAGAGGGGATGGGGAGGCCCCCCTCCCTCAAAATATATATATATATATTTTAATATAAATCATTTTATAATATTTTATAAAAATTTATTATTTTTTATATCTGTCATTGTAATTTTTTTTATTAATTATGATTTAATCTTTTTTAATTATTAAAATAGATAAAGATTTAATTGAGAATATTTTTAAAAGTTTAAAATTTATAAACTTTTTATTTTTATACGTAAATTTAAAACGATTTATATTATAAAATAAAAATAATAAGATAAAAATTTTTAAAAATTTCTTTAAATTTTACGTCTTCAAAAATTATAAAATTATCGTATACTTTATTATCTTTATCCATTCTATTTTCTTTTCATTTTTTAAATTTTTTGAGTAAATAATTTGTTTGTTTATTATTAATAGTTTAACAACCCCTATTAATAACTTCATTTCAAAATACAAATACAGTAAAATTTATTATTTTTAAATTTTGCTTAGTTCAATCTCCCCAGAAAATTTTGTCAAACACCACATTCGATAGTTCACTGTCCCGGTCATATCGCCTTGACCAGCCCCAAACATTTCGGTTCCTTGTAGGGGACAGTGAAACAGCTCACCTTTCAATTAACCCCTCGACAAGCCACGTTCATCTATCTCCATCTAAGCCGGAGGAGGAGGAAGGGGAAAAGGAAGACTATTTCGTTTTAGAAAATTATATATGACATTTTATGAAATATATCTAACTAGAGGATTTAGAGCAATCGCTTTATTATAAATAAGAATATTTATACTCTTTGCTTTCGTCCCAAAAGAAAGAAGGAAACAACCAAAACAAACTTATTGCAAAATGATCATACATATATTAATGTTAATTATTTTTAACAAACTTTTAATAAGTGAAACCAACATTGGCTGTCCACACAATAATATTTTCAAAATTATGGTTGCATTTTCTCTTTTGACTTTGTTAACATAATAAGTACTTTCTCTGTTTTAAAATACTTGTTCATGAATTTTTTTTTTGTTTTAAAATACTTATTTATGTATATATTTTTAGAACTAATAATTAATTTTTTCCTATTGTACTCCTATTTATTCCAAGTCAACTACACAACTTTTCAAAACTTCTTTCTTATTATTTTTTGGAAATTTTTACTAACTAATAGCTATAGTATTTTTAATATAGGGAGAATAAAAACTTTATTTAAATTATTGTATTATTTTCAACACTCTCAATCTGTGTACAAAAGGTTTCATGAATAACTATTTTAAAATAGGAGGAGTATTTTTAAACTCATCTTTATGAGATACTATAATTAATGAATATGCCAAATTGATCGTAGATATATTAATGCTAATTATTTTCAAATTATCAAAATATACACATTTTTTGCTTTTATATTCCTTTGGATGTCCAGGAGGACCACTTCAAAAGTAGACCTTATTGCCATGTTAAATATATACAGTATATTTTCGATCTCTTAATTGTTCACATGACAACATAATATATATAATATTGCTCACATGAAAACATAACGAAAAAGATTTTTGTATAAGACTATGAGATCTTTTTGCACATTTAACGACAGTTATGATTTAAATAAAGTTATTCTATAATTAAAAAAAAATCTTTGTGAATTTTTAAAGAAGATTGACTGTTATTTTTTACTATATATGCATTTGGGAATTAGGAAAATAAAAAGCCATATGCTTTTTTTTTTTTAGAAAAACCATATGTTTTCTTGCAATTTATTCACTAGCTTCTCAATTGGAACGCTATGGTCCCTAATTCTTTGGGGGAAAAAAAAAAAAAAACTCTAAACGGCATAAATGGTTGGTCATATAATCGTGCTTACATAGATTTTTCTTACCCAAGATTTTAATGAGGAACAAGAGAATTAATTGAATTAACTCATTTTTTTTTTATCGACGGATAATTGATGTAATTATGAATGGAAAACGCAAAACACAAAACACATTAACTAGATTTTAATTTGTATCTTCTTACCAATCATAGCATGCAATCCCATGTGTCCATGTGCAGCCAACTTTGGCAAGTATTCACTTATAAATATGCAGGGGATAGCGCACCAAACAAGAACAGCGTGTGAACTTGGAATCCAATTCTTGATACATAAAAGCACCCGGCCCCCTTCTTTTCTCTGATCGATTCCTTCAAACTTATTCCTCTCCCTATCTCGTGGCAACAGAAACCCTCTAAGTTCTTCTATTCTCTATTCATTTCTCCCCCAATCTCTCTCTCTCTCTCTGACACACGCACGCACACACACACAGACAGCCATGGCTGCAAATTTTGAAGTTCAATCAATGGGTAGTAAAACTGAGGGTATATATGGCCTGCATTTTGTTCTTCCTCAAACTTCTTCTGTTGTGATTAAGATTTCTTTTTTATGAAATTAACCTTAAATTTGCATGATGAATCTGAACGCAGAAGCAGAAATTAATTGTCCAAGCGCTCTGCAAAAACATGTTATGTTCTTTGATATCAACAAAGATGGCATCGTTTATCCATGGGAAACTTTTCGAGGTTTTCTCTTTTCTTTTATCCCTCTTTAATCTTGTTTCATTTTTCATTAGCAAAAGTTTGTGAAACTGCACTTTAAGCATTAAATCTGCTGTTTAGTATTGAAATCCTTTGCTGGGTTCTTGCCAATTCAGGTTTCAGAGCAATCGGATGTGGAGTTTTCTTGTCGGTTTTTGCTTCAGTCTTCATCAACGTTGGCCTTAGTCGCAACACAAGACCTGTAAGTCCAAATTCCCTCTTTCTAGATCTATAATGTATGCCCAATGTTATATAGGTTATATGTTAACATTGCAACTTTAAAAGTATTTTGAATTGAAGGATTTGAAAGGAAAGATAAAGTAACAAATTTAAGAGTTTGGATTGATTTTTATGAAAGAGAAGGAAAAGAAAGACAAGAAGAAGGAGGTGATTAGGTTTGGTTTAAAAAATTCTATTTTATCTTATTGGATGGAAATGAAGAGAAATTAATTTTAATGAATATTTTTATATTAATTAAAAAAATATTTATACTTATATCAAAATATAACTAGAGATATAAAACTAATACTTTATTTCTATCTTTTCTTCTATTAACTATTTAAATGTTATAAATATCTTCTTTCCCTCTTCTCTTCTCTCATTAATAATAATAATAATAATAATAATAATAATAATAATAATAATAATAATAATAATAATTCAATTACTTACTAAGTCGTTAAATTAATAATTACAGCACACATGTAATTATTATTATTATTATTATTTTGGTTTTGCTTTTGCCACCTTGAACTAAAGTTATCAGTTTCTTTTTCTTGTTTAGGAAAAAATATATTTTCTTTTTTGTTTGTCAACATCCAGTAATTGTTCCGTAAGGTTATCTGTCATACATGGTGACAAGACAAATCATTATCTTACTGCTACAGTTCAATAAAGCGATGAACCATTATATTAATGCAATAAATAATCTTTCTTTGAAAAAATCTATCCGGTAAAATCAAAGAAGGAAACAGCCAAAGGAAAGGAGAAAAAACAGAAAACGAAATTTCATATGAAGGTCTATGGCTATTTGGAATTGGAAGTTGAACAGAGACTGCTTGATTGCCATGTTTTGATGTTAGTGGTTTATAAATTTTGAAGTGTCTATGTTGCTACTGTTGATTTTCATGTTCCTATATGCAGATTGGATAGATTGATGATTTATAAGACAAATTCTTGGAAATATGTTTTCGTGTTGAAATAGATGGCCAATAGAGCTTGTTATTAGGAGTTAAGGCTAAATCTCACAGAATCAGATTACACTCCATGTGTAATATTGTGACTGTGAATACTGGTATCCATCCCTAAATTGAAGCCATCCTTAATAGAGCTTGTGAGCAAAGGATGTTTTATTTTCTTTTACTATTTCTGGATGATGTAGAGTACCAAATCGAGCTTCAACAGAACAAAATTGTAATGAAACTTTATTGGGGAATAATGGGTACAGGAATATTTGTGGCTTCAATGGAACATTGAGAAGGATGATTGCTTTTAATTTGTCTGAAAAGGATATCCACCTAGAGTCGTCTGATATTTGCTTAGATTCTAATCTTTTGTTGTTGCTGTCTTTTTCACTACCGGATATTTGTGGTTTCATATTTGGGATTTCGGCAACTCCTGGCTGCCTGAGTTTGATAATGATACCAATTTTCTTCACTATATTCGTCTTTTTTCTTTTGTTTTTTGGGGTGAATAAGTAGTTTGCCATTACCAATATCCAAATACATGCATATGGAGGAATCGATTCCACCCGTCACAAAGCACTGCAGGGGGATTGAGGGAGGGAAACATGTTTTAACAGTTTGCCATTGGCATCCCAGACACTGCTCTGGCTATTCATTGATTTCTTTAACGTCGGTTTCTTTTGTTTAAAGCTTTGATTCAATGCAACATTGGTGATTGGCTCATTGTTCTACTTATATGTTCTTTATAATATCAAACAAATGTGTGTACTCTTTTTTTAGCTTTGCAAGAAGCTTAATTGCTCAATGTTTTTGATCTATTCAGGGAAAGGGTTTTTCTATTTCATTCCCTGTTGAGATAAAGAACATCAAGAAAGCCAAGCATGGGAGTGATTCTGGTGTATATGATAAAGAAGGAAGGTACTAAAATCTTTCTTTTAACTTCCCTTGCAAAGTTTGCTTGGATTATATGCAGGAGTGTACAGTAGATTTTGATTCAGTGTTTGGTTTAAAAATTTAGTTTTAAAATTTTTTATTAAAACTGAATTGAATTGAATTTTTAAAGGAATTAGTATAACAAAAAGATTCGGTTCAATGTAATCTGATTTGATTTTAAACTGAAATTTGATATTTTTTTATTTGTTTGAATAATCTTTTTAGTTCACTAGTCCATTAGCTCAATATAAATTTAAATTAATATAAACTAAAGTCTAAATATAATATAAATAAAAATTTAAATTCAATATAAAGTCTAATACAAATTAAAGTGTAAGTCAAAGTTTTTTAAGATAGGGAAATCAAGTCAATAAAAATGAATATAAAAATGCAACAAAATAAAGTCTTATATACTAAAATCTGTCAACGTGATCGTCTACAAAATATGGCAATACCTGAGGATGTATAGGTGATTTCCATATTTTCTTCTCAAGAGCTCTCATAATTAATAATATTTTTGCTTTTTCCATGTGTTTGAAGGTTTGTACCAGAAAAGTTTGAGGAGATTTTTCGAAAGCATGCCCGCACAAATAAAAATGCTTTAACATCAGAGGAATTATCTCAAATGCTCAAAGCAAACAGGGAACCCAAGGACTACAAAGGATGGTATTTTGTTTCCACATCAAAATTAATTATCCCCAACCCCTTCCAAAAAAAAAAAAAAAAGAGAAAAAAAAGGCATGTACACATGCTCACGAATATATGTATCTTTATTCGATCCTTTTTTTTTTCCGTAAATTTTTCTTTTATTAAACTATGTATAATACAAATATTTTAGGGTCGCGGCCTACTCGGAATGGAAGATTCTCTATATCCTCTGCAAGGATAAGCAAGGTTTGCTGCACAAAGAAATAATAAGAGCAGTTTATGATGGAAGTTTATTTGAGCAAATGGCAAAGGAGAAGGCATCTAAGAAGAAACAAGCGTAAATTCCATGACTCAAAAAGTTTCTATATTTGCAGTTAAATTAGGATTTGTTTTTCTTTTAGATTCATTTTATAGATTTCATTTCATTATATATGTATAATGAATGGTTTAAATGAAGGCATAACAGAATCATGACAAAAAATTTTCCCCCTGTTTCCGCAGTGCTTTTTCCGCTGTTTAAAGGGAAGGGATGCATGTGTTTTAGTTGTAATATTGCGTACCATTTCTGGAAGCGAATTCTGGATGTTGAAAAGAAGAAATTTGTAAAGTTGTAAATTTGTTAAAAATAATGTATTTTTTAAGCAATTATGGAATATTATTACAGCGGGAGTGTAACATATCATATTTTAACGTGAATAGTCAGCAGGGGTTAGAGGAAAATCTCTCGTGTTGAAAAACGACGGAAGGGTGAGCTTGGTTGGATTATTTAAATTGTCATATATATTTTGAAAATTTTAAAAAGTTACATTCGATAACTTGTAGCTAGTTACTTAAAATAGTACTGTGTTTAGGGATAATAAATTCTTTATTCTTATTTCTTCAATACATATATATATATATATATATATATATATATATATATATATATATACACACACAGGAATGACTCTCTCCATTGCTAATCAAACTGAATAGCTTTTCATGTTTGAATTATATATATATATGTATAACAGGACATGTTATTTATTAGTAGTCTACATAGTTATAATTTATTCACATCATCTTAATTTTTCTCTCCATAGAATGTCCACTGTGATAATTACCTTATACAATATATATATAAAAGTTGTGAATCACAATTATTTGTTGCGTGGTATCATCTATTAGGCAAATTTACTGAGCCAAAACTATAAGTTGATTACTTTTATTCTTTTTGCTTAATTATTTTTATTGTCTTTAAGCTTCTAAATATGTTAGCAGAAAGTGATTCAAACTCAGAATCACTCGAACAATTTAATCTTGACATGCATCATTGCCCAATGGACGAAATCATATTTGTTTTTATCTAGAAGGGTAATCATTTTGATTATTAACTTTTTGAAACCAATCATTTGTCTCCAAAAAAAAAAAAAAAAAGAAAAGAAAAGAAAGAAACCAGTGTATAACCTTAACCAATATGAAAAACATCACAATCCCTCCCTGCAACTGTACCAGCTGAAGATGCTGGGATGTGTTCGCAGTCCACACTAATGGCAAAGTCAAGTTTCGTCATTTACTGCGACGATTCTATACCAAACTTTACAAAGCCCCCAAAACCTTATGAAAGGATAATTACCACTGCGATTCCTATAATTCCAGCCCATATTAGCCCGCATGAAGGTTGCCCGTCTGTAATTTCTTAAAGGATTCCAGAGTAAAGCAAGAAGCAAGGAGAGAACAATTTTGATGGCCAAGCTTGGTAAGACGGCAAAGAGGCCTGTCAGAAATGATATCACCATGGCCACAAGAGCATCTGCAATTCGAAGTCTACTGATATGAACTCGATGTAACTGTCGCAGGTAGGAGTCGGGGAATTGGACCAAAAGTAGACTAAACAGTACCTCTATGAATAATAGCATCGCCAAAAGATCGGTAATAAGAAATATAATGAAAGCTGCTTTCTTTGCTAGAACAGCCATGCCTTTTCTTGGACCGTCGCTTCCAACATAGCCACCTGGGATGGTGAGCCCAGCTGCAAAAGTGACTGATTATGAGTGTAGCAACAACCGACCAAATTTTGAGCAAGATGAGATGGAACGAGTTCCCAGGTGTCATTGCAAATTAACGCATCAAATTCCTCAGACATAGCACCTTGCCACTTAGGATCTTTCAAGGCGGGGTAATAGTAGTGGGTGTGGGAGTGTGAGATCGGAGTTCGGCCGATAGATTTAGCTTGTGGATTGGTTTATGGATGTTATGTTTAGAATGAGTCACTATGACTCTAGGAGAGGATGGAAGAGTGGAAGTGTTGTTGATGGAAAGACTGTCAGGTTCAGACAAAGGAATTGATGCCGGTGTAGGAATGACTGTTGGAGGTTGATCTAAGGGAGGAGATACAGGAATTGGTGTGGGTGTAGGAGGGAACTTTGGAGGTTGATGTGGAATAGGAGAGATAGGTGAAGTGAACGGAGGGGTATAGTCACCAACGGGTAGCGTCATAGTACTCCATTCGGATATGCTGGATGAAGAGTCACGAGGAAGTAACTGATGAGAAGATGCAAACGGGAAAACGGACTCAACAAAACGAACATGGCAAGAAGTGTATATACAGTTCATGGAGGTATCAAGGCATACATAGGCACTTTGAGTAGAAGAGTAACCAATAAAAATACATGGAGATGAGCGAGACTTGAGTTTTGGGAGGTGTATGGGCGAAGCCATGGATAACAAAGACAACCAAAGCTGTGCAGTTTAGTATAATTAGGAGGGGTGCCAAAAAGTTTAGAGAATGGGGAATCGGTGTTTAAGGTAGGGGTAGGAAGCCGATTGATGAGGTAGACAGCTGTGGAGAAAGCAAAAGGTCAATAGGAAAGAGGCATGGATGCATGGGAAAGGAGGGAAAGACTTGTTTCTACAATGTGTCAATGACACCGCTCAGAGTAGCCATTATGTTTAGGTGTGTGAGGTGGAGACGTGAGATGAGAAACACCATTAATGGTTAAGAAGGAAGAAAGAGCTTGATATTCCCCACCATTGTCGGAATAAAAAGTGATGATTGGGCGATTAAAAAATTTCTCAACAAGAGCCTTGAATCGTATGAAGACATCATGTGTATCAGATTTGTGTTTTAGAGGATACAGCCAAATATATTTTGTGAAATGGTCAACAAAGATGAGATAGTATTTGCAATTGTTAATAGAGAGGACTGGTGATGTCCAAAGGTTAGTAAAGATAACTTTAAGGGGCGAGGAGGTAGAAAGTGTAGAAAAGGAAAAGGGTAATTTATGACTTTTATTGCATTGACAGGAATTACAATTGAAATTGAAATTAGATGGAGAAAAGACATCTAAATGAAATGAAGATAAAATATGTTTGAATGTTGACAATGATGGGTGACCGAGCCTATGGTGCCATGCAGGTATAGTAGTCTTGACACTGGAAAATGCAAGTAATGGTGAACAGGAAGTGGTGGTTGGCCATTCATACACACCACCTTTAGTTTGACCGTGTAGCATAAGTGCCCTTGTACGAAGATCCTTTACATGGAAAGAAGAGGGTAAGAATTCAATTGAAGTATGGTTAGTTTTGTAGAATTGAGAAATGGAAATTAGGTTACACTTCATGGTTGGAACACATAAAACATTAGAAAGAGTAAAGAAATGTGATGGAATGGTGAGAGAAGTAGAACCAATAAGGGATATGGAAAGCCCAGAACCAGCACCAATCATAATTTCATCTGTGCCAGCATAAGGACTGTGAAGAGCAAGATTGTTAAGGTCAGTGGTGACATGATGAGAGGCACCATGTCAAGCAGCCACGGGGTGTTGAGTGTGCTAGATGTGTGATTTGTTGCAACATGTGCCTGAGCTTGCCATGGAGTGGATAGGAGTGTTTGAGACGGATTATTGGGTCAGGGAGGTGGTTGAGCATGAGGGAATTGCTGGTTGAACAGAGGGTAACGAGCGACTACATGACCTTGAGTATTGCACCATTGACATCGGCCAAGAAAAGGACGAATAGGGTGATTGGCTCAAGGATTGGTTGTGCCTGGAGAATGTGCAGGTGCAATTGATGGCCTATTGGTAGCAGGCCATGAAGGTCGTTTAGAGCGAACATTGGTAGGATGAACAGATGCTGGTAGAAAAGGAGAACTTGACATGTTGCGCAGAGATAGCTCTTTATTGATGAGCTTTTCATGAAGTTCGTCAAAAGAGATGGTGGTGTCCTGGCCATTAATAGCATCAATAACAGACTGATAGTGTTCATCAAGGCCTTCTAGCACTTTTTCAATCAAGTCTTCATGATCAAGCGGCTTCCCAAGTGCAGCAAGCTCATCAGCTCGCATTTTGATAGATTGCATATAGTCAGTGATGGATTGTGCACCTTTGGTGATGTTTTTCAAGTTGTCTCTAAGTTGCTTGATGTGGTCACGTGAAGGGCGAGCATACGTGTTGGCTAAAATTTGCCAGGCATCATGAGAAGATTTGGATTGGGTGATAAGAGGTATAAGACTAGGTGAGAGAGTGCCCACAAGAGCACCAAACAATAATTTATCCTGATGTAACCATGTTTGATATGCAGGATTATGTGAAATAAGGTCATTGGTGGTGATAGTGGGTGGTGGAGAAGAATGGGACCCATCAACGAATTTATACAGATCATAGCCAATAAGAATTGCTTCAATTTGTGTTTTCCATGATAAATAGTTGGTAGAGGTAAGCTTAATAGAATTATGGATAGTGACCATGGTTAGGGGTTTTGTGGGTTCCTGAGCATTTGGAATAACAACTTGAGCATTTTCAGTAGCCATTGGAAGTTTGATGAGAAGAAGAGATTTATTGGAGGTGGGAAATGTGGCTGAATATGCAAAGAGCTCAGCTATGCTCTGATACCATGTAGCAGAAAGATGATTAAGAGAATTTGATAATTGAAAAGTACACTGGTTACATTGATGGTGCACCTATAAATACAGCTAGAAGAACACAAATCTAGAAATGTATATACAACAGAATAGCAAGGATATGGAAGCATCTGAAAACCAATTCCTATAAAACAAAAACTAACTCCTAAGTTTGTTCAGATTGTTGTTGTACATGCTTATCATCATATACGTTTCTGCCCTGCTTGTCAATTTCCGTTTTTTTTTTTTCATTTGAAACCCTGCGATCAACAAAAACTTCTGAATGGAGAACATATCGATGACCTGGAACAGCACCGGCCCTTTCCAACTCACTCTTGATTGAAAGCTAAAAGTGATTGATAGAGAGGATATAATTATATATGTACTTTCGGAAGAGTTCTTAAATATTAACAATGGAAGAGAAAAACAAGGAATAAAGAAAAGTTCTCTGGTAAAGCAATGTAAAAAATCATAATTCGTTATATGATAAATTCACCTTTTGTTAACGCCACAAAGGGCATGCAACTCCTTAAAGAAAATCCCACGAGGTTGCTTATGGAAATAATAGCTTTTATGGATCAGAGGATGGTTTCGTCATTTTTCATCTTCCAAGCCTCCCAATAATGTCCAAAGTCTCCACCCCCGCCCCTCCCCCCTCCTCCCGGCTCATTATTAAGTAATTAAAAGGAAAGATAGGAAAATTAGATTATTTGATTCCTAAAATTTAGGATTTGTAATGTTTTTATCCTTAATATTTTTTTTACCATTATAGTCCTTAAAGATTTTTTTCTACTATTATGGTCCTTAATGTTTTATTTTTTTTGCCTAAAAAATCAGTCATTATGGTCTCTAAAAACAAAAAAAATTAGGAACCGTAATGGCTAAAAAAAATTATTAAGGATCATAATGGTTAAAAAAAAAAATTAAGAACAAAAACATTACAAACACCAAATTTTAAGACTAAATAAGCTAATTTTCCAAAAGAGACTATGGAGTATTTATCATATTTGTATAATTGGTAGAATAGAATGAAGGTATAAAGTGTTAATTTGTATTTTTATTAATATTTTGATGCAAGTATAAATACTTTAAATAAAGATATTTTAATTAATACAAGAATATCAATTAAATTCTTTTCTTTATCCTTCGATTATGTTCACTTTTGAAGGGAAATCAAACAGGAAATATTTAATTGAACCTAATCCATCTTTTCTCCTCTTTCATTACCTTTCCCTACATAAAACATCTAAATTTATTCCATCTCCTTTCCTGTCCTTCCAAATCCTTCAATTTGAAACATACTTTCTTCCTCTAATTCTAGTTCCCAAACTCTCACAAATAAACCCTGATAGGAACTCTTTTGGTTAAAATTAGTCAACCAATAACCTGGAAGAATAAATGCAAGCAATGCAGAACCTAAAATTACAAATATAAAAGAAGTAGATAAACACAATGGAAATGTCATCTTAGCCTGGGTAGCATTGATGAAAGGCAAAGTAACATCCTTATCTGTCTCTCTGTTTTCCTTTCTGTTCCTGTAACTAGGTCTAATGGAGTTAAACCACTATCATTGAAGGCATTGATATCCACCTTAGGGTGATTTATGAGATTATATCCTGCCAAGTTCTCAGTAGTGGTATAAGCATGTAGAGGAGTGTTCCCATTCCTGTTCTTTTGATTAATGAGATTAGAAGCCCATGACTTCTCTAAGATAAATTCCATAACTTCTTTCTGCTCTTCCTCCACCGCGATATGAATTACATTCTTGTTTTGTGAAGTGACATTCTCCCAACAATCTGGGCAGTGGGATAAAAGTTTTTCCATCACTTCTATATGTCCATGAGAATTACAGCAACATGTAGAGCTGTCACCTCGTGGTCATTCTTTGCATCTTGCACGTACTTGGTAGACTTAGCATAGGCCATGTCCCTATCTGCAAGTAGTAGTTGCATCACCAATTCTTGATTATTAAAATTTGCTACATAATGGAGTGGAGACCATCCAAATTCATGTACTTCCTCTGTGAGATATGGTAGTTTTTCCAATATTAGCGGCATGCTTTCTGCACGGTTCATCAAATTACTGTGTTAATTGGCTATCATATTAATAGAGGGCCAATTATGGTTTTCGTAGACAGTTCAGGAATTCCGTTAAATGGTGCTGTTTTGATCTCAAATTACGACAGTGGGGCGGACTTTTTTGGAATTGCGTTTGTAGCGTGGTTGCATTTCAAAAATGCGACCTTAAAAAATAAGGTCGCATTATAGAAATGTGACCAGAAACGGCTTGTTTGCTCTACACTTAACAAAATCCGCAAGTATAGTAGATTATTGGTCGCATTACTGTAATGCGACCTTCTGGTCACCTTACTTGAAACATTTCTTCAACTAAGGCGTCCATTGAATGAACATATTCGATTTCTTTATATAAAATAATATATGTAAAGTATGGAACAATTTCAAAATATAAATTCCAACATCACAAGTACCATTGAGAAACGATACTTAAAATACAATAAAATATAATACGAAGGAACATTTGAAAAAATGGCTTAATCTCTTGAAACAGTAAAAGTATTATTATTACAATTTCTCCTAGTATGTCCACCTCTATGATAGTTGCTGTATCTTGGAGGAGAGTTGGGTGTTCGATAATCCATATCATAAGGTATTCTTGATGTTCGCAGACAGTTAGGAACTCTATTCCTCATTATTTCTTCCATAGGTGCAAGTGTAAAAGTTGAAGGCCTCTAATATTGTTAATCTGCCACAGGGAAAAACTGATCCTCATATGTTTTCTTGTAATTCTGGCTAGTATAGAACTCCAAAACAAATTCAATGGGGTTCCAACCTTTGTGACGACATGCTGCAAACCCATGCGAACAAGGTATACTATATATGCTCTACTTTTGGCAGCTGCATGATCTCTCCATCAAATTGACACTGTAAACATTTGGACTTCTACCCCTTTGTTGGACAGACGATTTGATCCCATATATGTCAACCTGTGCATTAAATTCAGTCACAACACGCCCTCTGGATTTGTCCTCAAAATAAGAATACAACTTCCAGATTTCAGATGGCAAAGGGTGTCTCAAATTCGATGCCTCATCTCTATGTTCATTAAAATACTTAACTAACTTATGAAATGAAGTTTCAACCAAAATTTTCAGTGGGAGAGATCTTGCTTTCTTCAGTACACTGTTCATGCATTTAGATAAACTAGTAGTCATTGAAGTATATCTATGCCCTTCATCATATGACAAAGTCAATTTCTCTAAACCAATTTCCATCAAATATTTAAGTGCATCTTCTTTCGAATCCTGATTTCATACAAATATGATTGACATTTGGTCCTCTTACATTCTAAACTCATAGCATACATCAAATTTGTCAAATTAGTGTCCTTAAACTTAGCATGAAAATTTCTCTTAATGTGCCCGAGGCAATATCAATAGACAGCTAAAGGTTCTTGCCATTCATTTATATGTCATACATCATTGATTATGCCTTTATATCTATCTGAAATCAGACATATATGTCTTTCCATAATGGCATGTTGACGTAGTAGTTTTAAGAACCAGTTCCAACTCTCTAATGACTCGTTGTCCACGATGGCAAACGCAAGAGGGAAAATGTGACTATTTGCATCCCAAGTGGACGCAACTAATAATTTGCCTCAATATAGTCCCCTTGAATGGGTTCCATCAATGGATACCATTGGTCGACAGTATTTGAAGCCAACAATTGAAGGTTTGAAAGCCCAGAAAAAGAAACCAAAAGCTTTCAAATCACCCACACTAGTCCAATGGTGTCTCTATTTCACAATGGTCCTAGGATTAGAATCTTGTAAGGTAACCATGTATTTTGGTAGCGTAATCCAAGTAGAGGGCCAATCACCATATAAAAGTTCCATAGCTACTTTTCGGGCTTCCCATGCTTTTTTATAAGAACAACCCGTCCTCTATAGTTTCTGAACTTCAGCAATAACATCGCTCACATGGCATTTAGGGTCATTTAAAATCAATTGTGTCACATTACGTGCTATAAACCGATGATCTATGTTTCTATGCACATTGTTCACAATTGTAATAATGCATGTATGTTCCTTGTTCAAAATTGTTACTTGCCATTGTCTAGGGGTCTTCTTATATATAATATGAATATGCCAAGAGTAAGGATTGCCAGCACTTGCATACTTACACTTAGCATACCAACAGTCTTTCTTACTCTCGAAGACTCTAAATTCTCGTCCTGCTTGAATATACCACTTTCTTACTGCATATATAGCCTCCTTCTTGTTCTGAAACCTCATGTTTAGTTGCAAATCAATGTTAGTGTTAGACCAACTTCTCGTGATATCAATCGAGTGTCTATGAAGTGATTCATTAGACCACGCACCGGACCCTGTGTCATTAAATATTAGAAATCTTACTGATTCCCAGGTAGTGTTAGAATGTCCCGCCACGTCACCCCTATCATCTTCTAAGGGAATGTTAGGATTATAATATGGATTGTTGGCTGGAATGTCATCTTCTTCGCTATCATATCTATCACTCCAATTCATTGGCCCTCGGAGCCTGTGAAACCTTCACCATCAGATGTATGTATCGTTGAATTAACATTCACTGCAGCAGTGACCATTTGTGGCTGAGATGCTCTACCATGTGGTGGAGTGGTGGTGTTATGATGTACCTATTTTTCTTGATATGTACTGGGTTTTGGACTTCGTGTAGAACCCGAGAGATATTCTGGGTTGACCAGGTTGCGTCTACCACATCCAGATGTGGGCCGAATATTAATTGTTCCAACATTACTACCAGTTGAACTAATATATTTAGTTCCTATGCTGTTTACGACTGCTCTTATATTTTCCATTAGTTGGTAAAATGCTTGAGGTTGCATGTAGTTAAAGGTGTCCCTTTGAATGCTAATAGGGAGTTGAGAAAATGAATTGTGTTGTTCTTGAATCGAAGGACCCAACCCCGCCACTTGATTCAGCATTGCCACGAATGAACCCGTTGTTGGGGATACATCACATAAATGACTCGGGCGTTGGGAAGTTACATCAGAATAACTCAATGTAGTTGGATGCTTTGGGACTTAAATTTATGCGGCAGCATCCATACAACCTCCATATCGTCGTTATCGCTTAACTCATGTGCAGCATATTGTTGATCAGATCCATAAAGAAAATGGATGTCTCAGTGTAATCTTGATTATCACATTTCGTTCTCCCAATTCAAGATATGTACGAACCTTATCTACTAGTTCCGAGTAAGATATCCGACGTCGGAGAATGCAAGTTTCTTTAATCGCTCAATCGAACCATATTGAGCCTCGATAATCGTGTTGTATTTGACAATCCCCAAAAAAAGCACAGCACAATAGGTGGTTCCAAAACATCCATGATTACCGAGTCAGCACAATCTGAAATTTACAAGATGCTATACCATTATAAGAAAATTAAAAATCAAACACCAAAACATAGCAATTTGAAAAACCATAACAAGGCATAGCACATTGGATGAAAAATGCAAAAAAAATAAGTGTATGTGGATGGATGAAGTTACCTTGATACCTAAATTAGTAAAATGACTAATCAAATGTCATCAATACAATCAACATTTGCAGAGATTGCCCACTGAGAAAATGATGTTGTCGGCAATGTTTTTTGTAGATTTGTATGAAATGGCAGCAGCAAATCTGGGAGGGTTATAGTAGGGCAAAGGTCGCATTACCTAAATGCGAGGTCGCATTACTTAAATGCGACCTCAACACTTATTATTATTATTTTAAACTAAGTTCCAGCAAACATAATAACAAACTCCCTGCATTTACAAAAACAGATTTATTGCATATATCCTATACAAAATCATCCCAACACCAAAATCACCCTAACACCGAAACCATTCAAACACAATCCAAACTCTAAATCCATTCCAACACCAAAACCATTCAAACAGAATCCAAACACCAAAACCATTCAAACACACACAATACAAACACCAAAATCATCCAAACACATATCTCAATGTCAATAGGGTCACCAAAACCATTCAAACACAATCTAAACACCAAAACCATTCAAACAGGAAGGTTAAACATTATACATTCATACTACATCTATACAGGTAAAGAACGACTAATGCGGCGACAGTACACATGGCCTGTGAAGCCTAATCTTCCTCCTCGGTCTCCCAGTAAGTAGCATTAGGTTGTGGTTCTTCCTGTTGGGGAGAATGGGTGGGCTTTGCTTCTCCTTAGGGAGAAAGGATAGGCTGTGGTTCAGGCTGGGGAGAATGGGCAGGCTGTGGATCTTCTTGCTAGGGAGAATCTGTAATCCGTTTTCCGCGCCTAGTACAGATAATCCAGTGAAAAGGTCGAACAGGAAGCTCATCAATGCGTGTAAAAGGGTCCACCTGCCTATCAGTAGTGGGGAGATCCATGCCTACTGGAATGCCTGTCTTAGTCGTAAACGGAGTCTGAACCAGAATCACTATAGAATCATCCCCTAACAACTTATTTGGACCAAATCGGGGTGTAAACCGTCCCCTACCTCCTGGTCGTGATGGTCAGTAGCAGTATCCTGGTCATGATGGTCCTGTGGAGGATGTGGTCATGCTCGAGGTCTCTTGCTTCCTCGCTTCACCTCAACATGTGCATGGCCATCAATAGGCTCCCAGGGCTTCGAAATAGGCTGACTCATTGCGAAAGTTGGCTCCTCTGACTCGATTGGACCAGGATATCTGTCATGTGACTAATGATATGCTTTTAGTCCTCGAGCACACATATCTTGTATCTCTACGAACACCATTCGAGAAACCACGTCGGCATTATGAATATGGTGCTTTGCCACTACCATAGCACGTCGCACAATATCGGCCTGAAAAATACATTTAACATTTAGTTATATATTTAAACATTTTATAACTTATTAAATTATAAGTACTTACCAATACAACTGTACTAAATCCGGTAGGCTGATATCCCGATTGTAGTGCATCGCGAGAAATGAGATTCCTGATTCGAAGACGGGTATGGTCTCTATACAACTGCATGTATACTCCATCAACCAAGATACCTAACTCACTAGTCTGTATGTACTCTAGTCGATGTGCCCACGTCTAGAGATATGACCCACGGTATATAGCATAATCTCGGGCAGGATTGCTCCGCCTATCAAAATCGTGGAGACTAACCCGTGTATCACAATCTATCGGTATAGACTGCAACATCCCAAACTGCCGCATGACTCGAGGGGAGGACGCTCACCAAATTCGACTAATATGACTGTCAAATAAACTACAACACACACAATACATATAAAGATTGCGTACACATAGATGGGGTTATAAATAAAGTATGCATATATAACATATATACTCACATCATCGTCAGAGAGGGCATTAAGCTGGGAGTGATACGACACCAAAACATGTGTGGACGTGTGATAGAGGTGTAAACCTACGTCCTATCGAGCTCCATATGGTGCAAGCAGTGGTAGCTCGTCACGGGGTGTACCCCGCTCTAGTTGTACAACTCGAAGACTCTCCCAAGCCCATAGCTACATCGTATTTACATAAAGGTATTAGAAATATTACATATGTTATCAAGAATTTTTAAAAACAAAAATGGTTCAAATTCAAACTTACCTGAACTAAGATCATTGAGCCACAAATCTCCTGAGCGGACCTAATAGCAACCTGGCACAAACATCTATACAGGTATGCTAAGACTGCACTACCCCAACTCAGGGTGCCACATGAATCCAAATCCTCTATAATAGGTAGATATCTCAAGTGCAGTAAATTTCTGGACTTATCAAAAAATAATAACCCCCCAATCAGCAAGAATATAAGACAACGAGCACGTCGTTGTATAACGTCATCAGTAGCGTCATCTGTTTTTTTTTTTTTTTTTTATCAAAATGTAAATTGATTAATATTGATCAAAATATATTTACATGGTTACTCACTAGTCCATAGTCAAGGAGACTATTAACTAGCGGATATGGCAGCAATTCTCAAAACTAGTCAAAACATTAGGGTACAAAGTAAAAATAACAGTGTACATATGTGTTTTAATCCTTTTGACAATATCTAATGCTTGGCAAGCTTCCCCCTCAAAAATAGCCTTGTTACGCGCCTTCCAGATGTAGTAGAATATGGCTGCCATAGCAGTAGCCTTTGCCTTAGCTAACCACGAAGAACCACGATTGGCACGCTTGTACCACTTAAGGCACGTAGTGGATGAATTCATTATTTTTTGTATTCCTAGACACATTTTAATTTCCCTCCAAATAGTACTAGAAATGGAGCACCTAAAGAATAAATGTTTGGTCATTTTGGGATGTGACTTACACAGTGGACATGACATGTCATCAAGCCAGAACATAAGTACATCCTTGGTCTTCAGCTTTCCCCTAGCATATAGCCAAAATATGAATGAGTGCTTAGGGGTAAGACCCTGCTTCCAAACAGTATTAGCCCAATATACCCTGAATGTAGTTGGCCTCAGATATTCATACGCTTGAGAAGTGAACGAATTAGTACTCATAGCCCAGTTGAGAAGAAGTTCAATCGCACTATTAATATCATGTTCTCTGTCCAGTATCACGTCTCTAATTGAAAGCAGTCTACGAAACAGCGGGGAATGGCTCCTATGGTGGTCAACCTCCCAAACTAATCTGCCCTTCATATAATAGTGGTTCAACCACTTAACCCATAAGGAGTATTTCTCTGCTTGTAAGTCCTAAATGATTTTGGACAATAAAGCCTCTTTCCAAGCCTGTAGATTTTGCAAACCAAGACTGCCTTCAGTCTTGGGAAGACAAATATCTTTCCAGGCAACCAATGCATTTTTTAAGTTCCACATAAATTCCCTAGCCATCCTATCTAGCTGGCAAATAATAGCTGCCGGAGAAGGAAAAATGGACAACCAGAAACACTCAACGCCTTGAAGAACAGACTGGATCAATTGGAGTCGCCCTGCATACTAAAGAGAACGTGCAGACCATCTCCCAATGTAAGAGCCAATTCTATCAAGCAGTGGTTTGTAAAAGGTTAGCCTAATTTTACCATTACTGATAGGTAAGCCAAGGTAGCAAAAAGGAAGTGCCCCAATAGGAATGCCTGTATCATCTAGGATTCTCTCCTGTGTAGTTCTCCGGATCCTAACAAGATAAATATTTGACTTATCCTTGTTAATTTCAAGGCCCGAGCACCTCTTAAATAAATCCAGGCAGTCAAAGAGTGTTTGGACAGAAGAACAATCTCCCCTAGCAAACAACATCAGATCATCTGCAAAAGTAAGGTGAGTAATTCTTAGTGCCTCACACTTGGGATGATATTTGAATGAAGTCCCAAGTGTGTGTACTCTAACAACTCAAGAGAAATATTCCAAACAAATGACAAATAGTAAAGGAGAGATCGGATCCCCTTGACGCAGACTTTTGGCACCTCTAAAGAAACCTTGCACAGTCCCATTTATAGCAACAGAGAAAGAAGTAGTAGTCACACACTGGTCAATCCATTTCACAAAGATATGAGGGAACCCCATTTCAGTAAGTAACGCCAGTAGGAAGTCCCAGTTGACTGAGTCATAAGCCTTCTTAAGGTCCACTTTGATCGTACATCTAGGAGAAACTCTTGTCCTACTATACTCTCACATAAGTTCTTGAACCATGAAGATATTATCAGTCATGAGTCTGCCATGGATGAAAGCAGACTGGGAGATGTCTACAAGATGCGGAACAACCAATTTAAGTCTTTTTGCCAAAATTTTTGAAATAATCTTGTACACCACGTTACAACAAGAAATTGGCCGAAAATCACCCACTCTCTCTGCATGTTCAGACTTAGGAACCAGAGTAATAATAGAATGGTTGAGTTACTTTAATAATCTGCCAGATGTGAAGAATTCCCTAACAGACATCACATAAATTACGTCCAACGAGTATCCCAAGCTTTCTTGAAAAAAAGGCGGAATAGCCAGTCCGGACACGGAGCTTTGCAATCAACAATATCCTACAGGGCCCCTTTAATATCCTGGATAGTGACATCCCTAATCAAGTCAGCCTTTAGGTCATGAGGGACCATTGGCCTAGCACGAACAAAGTCCACATTGATTCACTACAAGAAAAATGCACTTTAGCGACGGAAATTAGCGACGGCTTTGTTACCGTCACTAATTTGCGACGGAATAGAGACGACAAACAAAAATTTTTAATTTAAATTTATTTTTTAAAAATTTGTCAGAAGCCATAGCTAATCCCTCGCCAATTGGCGAGGGATTAGCTACGGTAAATGAAATTAACACTAATACTAATTAATTGTTCAAATGCCGTAGTTAATCCCTCGCTAATTAGCAAGGGATTAGCTACAGCTTCTTGTCCCTCGCTAATTAGCGAGGGATTAGCTATGGTAAATGAAATTAACACTAATACTAATTAATTGTTCAAATGCCGTAGCTAATCCCTCGCTAATTAGCAAGGGATTAGTTACGGCTTCTTGTCCCTCACTAATTAGCAAGGGATTAGCTACGGCATACATAATTAGAACTTACACTAAATTAATTGAAAATGCCGTAGCTAATTCCTCGCTAATTAGCGAGGGATTAGCTACGACTTCAGAATCCCTCGCTAATCCGTTGCAAATTCCTCGCTAATCCATCGCTAATTTATAAAAAAAATACTATATAATTAATATAAATAACAAAAAATCACAAGAATATCAATAGCCTAGTGGTGGAGCATGTGCTCCCCCACAACAAGGACGCGGGTTCGAGCCCCGTGTCCGACATAATCTCAAAAAATTATCTGGCGGGTCGGGTAGGTGGTCGGGCCGAACTGGTTACGCCGGGTTTGACTAATTAATTTTTTTAAATAAAATTCGTTGGCCGTCGCTAATTCGACGCTAAATTTAGTGATGGATTAGCGACGACCTTAATTGCAAATTTAATTATAAATATCATTACTTAATATCCGTCGCTAATAGCGACGCCAGTCTTAGTGAGGGTAAGAATCCGTCGCTAAACTCAATTAGCGACGGATTTGACCGTCGCTAAATTGTTGTTTTCTTGTAGTGATTTCCTGGCAGTACACCTTAGTTCCCAGAGGTTCCGGAAGTATTTCACAAATTCATTAGCAAGAGCTTTAGGGCTGTCAATCATGTAGCCATCTTCCTTGAGAATCGAAGCAATGAAGCTCCTTTTTTTATTCCGTTTGACAATATTGAAGAAGTAACGAGTATTCCTGTCAGCTTGAGCAACATACTTACCTTTTGCAAGTTGTTGGTAGAACTTCATTTCTGCCTCCGCAAGATACCACGCAGACCGTTTACACTCATTGAATTGTGCAATAAGATTCTGATCCACGGGGTTCTCAAGTAATAACTGTTGGGCATTAATTACAGCTAAGTTTGCTTGTTCAACTCGACCTGACAGGTGAGAGAATTCCAGTCTGTTTAATCTCCGGAAGTCCCACTTTAGCTCTTTCAACCGACGGTAAAGAGTGAACTGGTGAAAGCCCGTGAATGTACGATCCCATACTCCCTTAACAATATTGTGAAACGAGTCATGGTCAGCCCAAAAATTAAGGAACCTGAATGGACGAGCAGTTCCCCCGATGTTGTCCACAGCTGACCAAATGACAGGGCTATGATCAGAAAGATACCCAATAGGTAGGAATTCCACTGATGCCTGGACAGGGCGTTGAAACCATGCATCATTACTCATGACCCGATCAAGTTTTGACCACACCCTTGAATTAGTCCAAGTAAATCACAGGCCGATATATGGAAGGTCCTCCAAACCAGTATCAGCATATAATGAGGCAAAGGCCCTTATTTCATATGAAGTAGGCATGGTACCACTGAGTTTATCGTCCGTATGTAAATAAGTATTAAAATAACCCATAAGGAGCCATGTCTCCGATAACAAGGAAGATAATTGCTCAATCTCATTCCACAGATCCCTTCTTGCCAAAATAGAATTGTAAGCATAAACGAAAGTAAAGAAATAAGTAACATGGGAAATCTTACAAGTGATATGAACCGTGATAGCCTGAGGTGAGCAACGGAGTAAGATGACATCCACCTTTGCCCCATTCCAGAAAATGACAATTCTACCCCCATCAGCTTTAGCCATGTTATGTAAAATTGACCAATTACAAAATTTGTTTTGAAGGATGTTATCCAGCCCATCTATAGTCAATTTTGTTTCCAGTAATCTGATTACATCCACACGATGTTTTGAGATGAATTCATGTACCCCATGTTGCTTGAGGGTCCTATTGAACCCTTGAATATTCCATGAAGCAACTCTCATGGTGGACTAAATAGTGCCTTTTTGGCACCAATCAAGTCAACACTACTTTGAGCGTATTTCTTCCACACTGACCGAATAAATTAAGTGGCCTGCACAGTAGCTTTACCTGCATTCACCATAGCCGTTGGGATTTCTTCAGGACTAGAAACCTTTCCAGTAGTAGAAACCGACTTGTTAACTCCAAATTGTACATGCCTCCGTGAATTTGATCGCATCTATGGATGTCCAATACGCCTTGTCCTGGACCTACCCCTTGTATCCCTAAACTGGTTTCGTTGCCCAACAGATGTTGATGGAGCATCATTGGCTCTACACTGCCTTTAGCCACAAAATGAATGCTGTGCATTTGTTCATCAATATTACTTTGGACAGGCTCTTTTCCTTTGTCAGTATGAGGCATCTTAGCTTGAGGAGGTGAAGCTAATCTCATCTCCTGCCCGACCGGTGCAGACAAGGGCCTTGACCTACTTTTTAGCCGTTTGTTAGTTTGGACATCACTGGATTTCAGCAGCTGTTCCCTCTTTTTCATTTTCCCCCCATACAAGCCTCTGTGACATGCCCAAATTTGCAACAAAAATTACAATAGGATGGTTCAAACTCAAACCTCACATTTTGCTGTTTGATCTTGCCAGAAGGTAGTCTTATCGGCACCACTTTCAGTAGGGGTTTAGATACATCAACTTCCACAAGAACTCGAGCATAGGACAGACGATC
Organism: Voacanga thouarsii; assembly: GCA_026120185.1. Lineage (NCBI taxonomy): Eukaryota > Viridiplantae > Streptophyta > Magnoliopsida > Gentianales > Apocynaceae > Voacanga > Voacanga thouarsii. The sequence continues at coordinate 675,923 of JANUWF010001120.1, forward strand.
AAATGTCGTAGTGAGCATATCAGTCATAATTGGGATGCCAATAGCCGAAGCAATTTTACTAAGAGCTTTAATGTTCTAGCAACCGAGAGGCAAAGTTGGGAAAGTGATCCAAATTGGCATTATACTTACCTCTTCCAAAGAAAAATCAAATTTTGTAGGCATCTCCTTGAGCATGAGAGATCTCCCAAATACTGCATAAGGCCCACCACGGAGAACTTTATGTCTGTCAGCATCCGAGTTGAAGCGGAAGATAAGCCATCCAGAGGCATGAGTGTGCACCTTAAATAGCACACTCCAATGCTTAGTGAGTTCCATGACTGCCTTCATTCCCGGAAATCTTCCCGCAAACATCCCTATTAGACAAAAAACCCAGCTTGCCCACAATATCCTCAAAGTCCAGTGCATCAATATCAATAAATTGTCCCGAGCTAGGAATGTGACTTAACTTCATTCTATTACACTGCTCCCGGTTCCCTTTCACAACATTAGCCCAAGAACGAACTGTTTGATTGGAATCCACAGTTTCAAGAGAGGGCTTAGACTTCGCTTGTGAATGGAGATTGTTCCCTACACAAGGAACAGGAGGGACAGCAGACTCAGAGCAGCAGAAGTGGGCATGCTCCCCACTTGTGAGCAGTTTAGAATATCCTCACCGGGGCCGTTATGTTCAACAACAATGTGGTCATTTGGAGGGAGCATGCTCCCGACATCAGGCCCCACCGAGGAGGTAGCTAAGTTGGGTTCTGGAGCTGGCAATTGAGGTAACTGAATAATGAGGGTAGGTAAAGTAGGATGACTGGGGTCAGGAACTAAGGGAGTGTCGAGTTGGGATAGGGATGATACGTTTAGATTGGCCATTATCACGGGTCGGACAGAAGGTACCCGAGGCTCAATCTGGGGAGAGGATAGAGTGGTCTGGGGTGTGGAGGAAGGCGACTCCCCAGAATTGTTCAGTTTTTTCCGTCCTCTAGTCTGGACCATTAGGTCCAAGCCATCAGACAAGGCAGCAGGTGGATAAAATAAGTAGTTGGAATAGGTAGAAGAAAAAGCAGTAGACGGGAGAGTGGCGTAGGTAAAAGAATTTTCTGGTTAGTTGGGGTAGGATGTTTACAGAATGTTGGAGCAGCTAGAATCTGGGATAAAGGACTTCAATTTGGAGCCTAGCACTTAGGGAATAATTCAAACCGAGGAAGAGGGCTTTCGAATATAGTAGGTGTTGGATTGTATGCCCTCTTAGATTAGGTTTCTGATGTAAAATCGAATATTTTAATAAAAGAATTTAGTTTCAAAAATTATTTGTGAATTTACTATTTGTTTGTGCACGATTTTCATTTGGAACAGACCCATTGTGTTTAAATAAGTGGTCCATGTGAATGGTGGTCTTTCACAGTAAGGTATGGATCACGGGTTATTTAACACATAAACATTTGTTCTTAACCTATTGATGAGACTGGGAACCTTATCATGTTTAGGTTATTATGTTATGAATTCCAAATGGGGAATGGCTTACCTTTAGCCAGTGAGTAGTCCACTCACTTTATGACATAAGCGTATTTCAAATACGTAGGACAGGATCTGTAGTAGTGGTTTCTAAAAGTACTATATGATCGAAACCTAGACTACTACCGTTATAGTGTGAACTAGTACTCTACGATTTGAGTATGAGTTGGTGGTCTGGCGAAGTTGGAAGCATATACTTAGATTTGCTATAGTTGAGGTTCTATCGTAGGGCCAATATACTTGCATGTTAGGTATGTGTGACTAGTTAGTTAAGACAGACTTGTACAAGATAGTTTCTGCATTATATCGCCCCTTGTGGTTGTCCGAATGGTCTAAAATGTCCAGGGCTCTGGGAAACATGACTTGGATGTTTACTTTAGGGTAGCTCCCTTGGAAAGCGGAAACACTCCAGGAAGTCGTGGATCATTGGACTAGAAGCCTAAGGATGGTAGATGTCATTTAGAGGGGTGTAGTACACTTCTTCCTCTCTAAGTGTACGGCGATGTGTAGAGGGGTTTTTTAGTCATTTCACCTGTAGGTCAGAGACTTTGCTAATGTAGCATTGTCCTTGGGGTCAATATTTCCTTATGGTGATATTAGGAAATATTTAAAATGTAAAATACAGCTATTTATATAGCAGGGGTATTTTGGTCATTTTAGCAGCCAAGGCGATGTGTCTTTTTGGTCCTTAGAATAGCCCGTAAGTCCTAACTAATTTTGGGTTGAGGAATTGGTCTTAGTTCAAGATGATTTTATTTTATTTTATTTAGGAAGTCTAATTTATTATTGGACTAGAATAAAATAAATAAATAAATTAAAATAGGAGTTGAGAGAAATTTATTGTCTAGTTTAATTAGTTAATTAATTATTCAGGGCCTAGGTCCAGTATGAATAATTAAGAAATTAATCTGGGCTTAAACTAGGAGAAATAATTAATGTTTAATTATTTATTGGGTTATTTATATAAGCCCAAGAAATAAATAATTAAAGATTAATTATTATGGTTCATTTGGACTCATTAATTATTTATTGGGTTGTTTATATAAGCCCAGGAAATAAATAATTAATGTTTATTATTTTGGGCTTTTTGGGTCCAAGAGAAATAATAAATATTTTTCCGGCCCAATAGCTTAGACCTTAGGGTTTTTTCCAAATACGGTTAAGAAGAGTTTAGGGTTAGGCCAAACTGATTCTCAGGATAACATCCGGGTGTTTTGAAATCCCGGAAATATGTTTATCAGAGATTGAGAAACCTAGTTTTGGCTAACAAAAAAAAAAAAAACTAGTGTCTGGTAGAGGAAAAACCCTAATTCCCTTATAAAAGAACTAAGACTCACGTCCCTCTCTGTGAGTCTCCTAAGCCTAAGAAGCCTCACGTCTCTCTCTCTGCTCTCTCTCACATCTCCCTTTTCTTGTTGTTCTTCTTGGACTTTGCTAACCAATAGAAAGTGAATCAAGGAGAATTGAGACCGTTCCTTTTCACCATAGTGTTCACCGACTAGAGGTTAGGCAGAAGAATATTCCGAGAGTTGGAAAGCTTGGCGTTGATGCAAATAAGGCGAAGTAGAAGGCTAGCGGGTGTTCAACCGGAAGTTTCTTCAAGTGGGTGAAGCGAGGCGATTCCAATAGTTCAATATGCTTTTACTCAACCTAGAAGGGTTAAGGAGTACAAAGGTATGATCTTCACGCTTCCGTATGGCCTTTAAGGCTCGCGGGTTTTTTTTTCTCTGGTTTTTCCCGCTACAGCATGCTGCCTCTGTTTTTTGTTCCCTTAATGTGGTATCAGAGCCACTTGTTTTTGATCAATATAGGGAGCATGATAGTTAATAAAAATGGAGAAGATGATTATACCTGTGATCCGTCGCTGTTTTGGTATGGGATAGGTTTGATGTAAGCTTCACCGTTGAAGCATAGGAGCCCTCTATAAAATTTTTTGGCTTAGAAGTTTAATTGTGTAAATCCAATTTAAATGGGTATAGGCGGTTGTGGTTTTATTTTAGATGAGTTTTTGTAAGTAAAATTGTCCAAAGAAGCCAAAGAAGGCTGGAAAAATCGAAAAGAATGGCCTCTGCAACTTTCGCGCGCAGACAGAAGAAAAAACGAAGAAGAAAACTATTCCTAAGCCATGCAATGGAGCCGAGCCGAGCCATTGCGTTTCTGTGAGAGGAGCTGCTACCAGTGAGCCGTGTAAGCCGAGCCATCTCCTTAAAATTCAAGATGTTTTCGCAATGGAGTTGGGTTGTGCGCGGACCGGATGCACGAAACGGGCAGAGACGCGGATCCTTCGTGGGTTGGCAGCAGAGGGCAACTGGTTGCGGGTCGCGGGCACGGATCAACTCTGTGGGTTGCACAGCAAGCGATCCGGTGCGGCGGGTGTACCACAGTTGCGGTGGACCGCAGGCCATGCGGATGCGGATCCGGTGCAGTAGACCGCCAGCGTTTTTTCTGCAATTTTTTTTATTTTTTTTATTTTTCGTTTTGGGTCCCATACCAGACGAAGTTAATATTTTTGCAATATTTATATTCTTGGAATATATTTGCATGAAAAATATTAGAAAGAGATTTTAAGATTAAACAAGATCATTAATTAATTAATGTGTTTAATTCTATTATTTGGGTACTTAGGTTTAAAAAATAGAAAAGCATGAAAACGTTTACTGTTTTCGAGCATGCTATTTTTTTATGTACCTATGTATGCTTTTTCTCAAAGACCAAAGTCTTTGGGAACATTTTTGACAAGAAAAATATTTTTCTTCAAAAATTAAATGGTTATTTTAATTGGTACAAAAATTAATCCTTGAATATTTTCTCAAAGGATTTAATCCTTGACATAGAAAATATATTGGATTTAGATATTTTTGTAAATTAAAATGGAGAGCCATTTTGTTTTGTTTTGGACTAGAAAGATGATTTTGTCAAATAAACTTGAGACCAAAGTCTCTAGAAAGTTATAATTGGAAAATTTTTGAAATCATTAAGTTTTAACTTAAATAAAATTAGTCCATGGAGAAAATCTCTCAAAGGATATAAGCCTTGACATAGAGATTTTATTGGACTTAGATATTTTATTTTTGAATTAAGGAAAAACATAATGGAAATTTCGAAAGGATATTTTCCAGAAAACCTTTATTTTAAAAGACTAAGTGGGAGAGGGGTTCCAACGGCCCCACGACTTCCATCACGATCCTCATTAGAGATCGTGGATTCCCTCGCGTCACTCTGGGAGTGAACCCGTATAGGATGGGGATACCACAAGGATCTAGATCTAATGGAAGGATGTAATTAATAACCCGGGGCACGTACTATGATCGGCCAGCCCACGTTGGAGGTTATAGTGCGAGGTATGTCCATAGGAAATGAGAGGAAACGACCATCCCACGATGGAGTTATTCTCTAGACCATTACCTAGAAGGGAAATTAATTTGTGGTGGTTAATACACTTAGCTTAGGAAAGTGTAAATTTTCCCAAGAAACTATGTCAGTTTTCCTAAGAGCCAAATTATTTTCAGTGCACAAATTTTATTTTGTTTTCACAAACTAAATTCTTTCTTTTATTTTCGATTTTCAGAAATGGTGGGAGGTTCTTTTAGTCCATTAGCCGTTATTCTCAGAGAGAATAAGTTAACGGGTCCAAACTATGTGGACTGAAAAAGGAACCTGGACATAATACTCACAGCTGAGGAGTATAAGTATGTCCTTTACGAGACTTGCCCTATTATCGGGGAAGGTTCCACCGCTGAAGAGCGAGAGGCTGAGAAGGCGTGGAAGAAAGCTAACGAAATGGCACGTTGCTATATGTTAGCTTCCATGTCTAATGTGCTCCAGTCAAAACACGAGCACATGGCTTCTGCATATGACATAGGTCAATCATTGGCAACTATGTTCGCAGACAAGAGCTGCCCCGCAAGGCAGGAGGCTCTTCGAACTATTGTGTACACTAAGATGGCTGAGGGAGCATCAGTCCAAGAGCATATGCTCAAGATGATTGCTGCTTTCGAGGAGGCGGAAATCTTAGGGGCTGTCATTGACCCCAAGAGCTAAGTGGATATGGTTCTTGAATCTCTACGGGCTCTTTTACTCAGTTCAAGTTAAACTATAACATGAATAAGTTGAACATGAGTTAAACTGAACTGATGAAGGAGCTCCAGATGGCGGAGAAGGTCATGAAGCCGCAATCTAAGGCCATGATTGCTAAGGCTTCTTCTTCAAGAATTGGGCCTAAACCCAGAAAGTTCAAGAGGAAGAAGGGGAATGCAGCAGCCCAGCCCAAGAACCAGCCCAAGGACAAACCAAATGGCAAGTGCTTCAAGTGTGGGAAGAAGGGACACTGGAAAAAAGAGTGTCCAGATCTTCAGGCCAAGAAAAACCCCACAGGTAATGTTTACTATCTAGAGTTCATATCAATGGTAAGATCAACTTCCACTTAGATTGTTGATTCAGGAGCCACTGATCATATCTGCAACTCCTTGCAGGGGTTTAGGAAGATAAGAAGACTCAAGAAGGGCGAACGTGGGCTTCGAGTGGGTAATGGAGCACAAGTCTGGGCCTTTGCAGTGGGAGAGCTGGATCTAATTTTTTATTGTAATAAGATAGTGGTTTTAAAGGATATTTTATATGTACCTAGTTTTTGTCAGAATTTGATTTCAGTTACAAAACTTATTAATCAAGGATATTCTGTATCTTTCCATTCTGGTATTTCTATCAGTAGAGATGGAGAAACTTTATGTACTGGGCACATGTATGGAAATCTGTTCTTTTTAAACCCTATTAACAACCAATCAAATAACGCTCAGTCTGAACCTTTAACTAGGAAGAGAAAGACCAATATCAATGATTAATACCTTTGGCATCTAAGGTTGGGTCATATATAACTCAACCAGGATTCAGAGGCTAATCCATGATGGGCTTTTAGGCTCATTGAGATTGGAAAGTTGACCTCAGTGCGAATCCTGCCTGATGGGAAAGATGACCAAGAGGTCATTTACACCAAAGGTGGATAGAGCCAATGAGGTGTTGAGTTTTGTTCACACTGATATGTGTGGTCCATTGTCTACACCAGGTAGGGGAGGTTTTGAGTACTTCATCACGTTCACGGATGATTGTACGAGGTATGGTTACATTTACCTGATGAGACGCAAGTCTGACTCTTTTGACAAGTTCAAGGAGTTTAAGGCTGAAGTGGAGCACCGGACAGGTAAATTAATCAAAACCTTACGATCGGATCGTGGTGGAGAGTACCTCCTAGGTGAATTCAAGGAATACATGGTACATCATGGGATAGTATCCCAGCTCTCTGTGCCGAGAACACCCCAGTAGAACGAAGTAGCTGAGAGAAGGAACAGGACATTGATGGAAATGGTCCGAAGCATGATGTCTCATGCTACACTTCCAGTGTCCTTTTGGGGATATGCCCTGGAAATAACGGCATATATTCTGAACTTGGTGCCTTCCAAGTCAGTACCTAGGACTCCCTATGAGATGTGGACTGGGTATAAGCCAAGTCTGAATCATCTAAGGATTTGGGGATGTCCAGCTTATGTACTAATCAAGGGAGACAAGTTGGAACCAAGATCAGAATTATGCTATTTTGTTGGGTATCCAAAAGGGACAAAAGGAAGTTACTTTTATCATCCTAAGGAGCAGAAGGTACTAGTCAGTACCAATGCTAGATACTTAGAAGATGATTAAAGTACTTCCACTAAAGGTTCAACGAGGTTGGAACTTGAGGAGAAGTTATCTACGGAATCAACTTCTTCTGACCCGATTGTGGAACAAGTAGAGGCACAGCCTCAAAAGCCTGTGCAAATGGAGCCTCGTCGTAGTGGGAGAGTGTCTAGGGTTCCGGATAGATGGACTGGAGAAGCCTTTGAGCTGGTCTCCGACCATCAGGAACAAGACCCCACTAGATACGAGGAGGCTATTGCTGATGCCGATGCAAATCTGTGGCATGAAGCAATGAAAGCCGAGATTGAGTCTATGTACCTCAATCAGGTTTGGGATCTTGTAGCTTCATCTGAAGGAATAAAACCCATTGGGTGCAAGTGGGTATACAAGAGAAAGAGAGGAGCGGATGGGAAGGTGGAAACCTTCAAAGCTAGGCTTGTGGCGAAAGGGTATACTCAGAAAGAGGGAATCGACTATGAGGAAACCTTTTCCCCGGTAGCCATGCTTAAATCCATCCTCATCCTCCTTGCCATCGCATGCCACTATGACTATGAGATATGGCAAATGGATGTCAAGACGTCATTCTTAAATGGCCATCTTAGCGAAGACATCTATATGTCCCAACCGGAAGGCTTCATTGCTGAAGGCCAGGAACATATGGTTTGCAAGCTTAAGAAGTCCATTTATGGACTTAAGCAGGCATCGAGAGCATGGAACATTCGTTTTGACGAGACTGTAAAGTATTATAATTTTATTCAAAACGAAGATGAACCATGCGTATACAGGAAACTTGAAGGCATTAATGTGGTCTTTCTTGTCCTGTATGTGGATGACATTCTACTCATTGGAAATGATGTAGGGACATTGTCGTCTACAAAGGTTTGGCTGTCTTGTCAATTCAGTATGAAGGACTTGGGAGAAGTCAGCTACATTCTCGGGATTAGGCTTCTTAGAAATAGGAAGTAGAGAATGTTAGGGTTATCCCAAGAGACATACATTGACAAGATGCTGGCTAAGTACAGCATGGACTCATGCAAGGGAGTTCTAATCCATTGCAGACATGGGTTGTCATTTTCTTCGAAGGACTGTCCTAAGTCTCAAGAAGAAAAGGACAGAATGAGTAGGATTCCCTACGCTTCGGCTGTGGGAAGTCTCATGTACGCCATGCTGTGTACTAGGCCAGATATCTGTTTTGCCGTGGACTTAGTTAGCAGATATCAGTCAAACCCAGGGGAGGTTCATTAGCAATCTGTAAAGCATATTCTCAAGTACCTCAAGGGAACGAGAGATTATATGCTGGTTTACAGGGCTGATGATTTGGTTCCTACAGGATACACAGACTCAGACTTCCAGGCGGATAAGGATGAGAGAAAATCCACTAGTGGATATGTCTTCACCTTGTCTGGAGTAGCAATTTCATGGAGAAGTATTAAGCAGTCTTGTATTATTGACTCAACCATAGAAGCTGAGTATGTGGCTGCTTCGGATGCGTCCGAGGAAGCAGTTTGGCTCCGAAAGTTCCTTTCAGAACTTGGAGTCGTTCCACATATGGACAGGCCGATTGTGATGTATTGCAACAACACTGGAGCAGTATCGCAATCTAAGGAGTCTTGGAACCACAAGAAGGGGAAACACATCGAGAGGAAGTACCACCTGATCCGAGATTTCATTCAGAGACGGGAAGTCGTGGTGGAACATATTACCTCAGAAAATAATCTAGCAGATCCATTCACCAAGCCTTTGGCTGAGAGAGTCTTCAAGAGACACTTAGACGCCATAGGGGTAGGCATCTATGGACTTACCTAGTCTTAGAGTGCAAGTGGGAGATTGTTGGATTGTATGCCCTCTTAGACTAGGTTTCTGATGTAAAATCGAATATTTTAATAAAAGAATTTATTTTCAAATTTTTTTTGTGAATTTACTATTTGTTTGTTCACGATTTTGGTTTGGAACAGACCCATTGTGTTTAAATAAGTGGTCCATGTGAATGGTGATCTTTCACAGTAAGGTATGGATCATGGGTTATTTAACACATAAACATTTGTTCTTAACCTATTGATGAGATTGGGAACCTCATCATGTTTAGGTTATTATGTTATGAATCCCAAATGGGGAATGTCTTACCTTTAGCCAGTGAGTAGTCCACTCACTTCATGACATAAGCGTATTTCGAATATGTAGGACAGGACCTATAGTAGTGGTTTCTAAAAGTACTATATGATAGAAACCTAGACTACTACCGCTACAGCGTGGACTAGTACTCTACGACTTGAGTATGAGTTGGTGGTCTGGCGAAGCTGGAAGCATATACTTTGATTTGCTATAGTTGAGGTTCTATCGTAGGGCCAATATACTTGCATGTTAGGTATGTGTGACTAGTTAGTTAAGACAGACTTGTACAAGATAGTTTCTGCACTATATCGCCCCTTGTGGTTGTCCGAATGGTCTAAAATGTCCAGGGCTCTGGGAAACATGACTTGGATGTTTGCTTTAGGGTAGTTCCCTTGGAAAGCGGAAACACTCCAGGAAGTCGTGGATCATTGGACTAGAAGCCTAAGGATGGTAGATGTTATTTAGAGGGGTGTTAGTACACTTCTTCCTCTCTAAATGTACGTCAATGTGTAGAGGGAGTTTTTTAGTCATTTCACCTGTAGGTCGGAGACTTTGCTAATGCAGCATTGTCCTTGGGGTCAATATTTCCTTATGGTGATATTAGGAAATATTTAAAATGCAAAATACAACTATTTATATAGCAGGGGTATTTTGGTCATTTTAGCAGCCAAGGCGATATGTCTTTTTGGTCCTCAGAATAGCCTGTAAGTCCTAACTAATTTTGGGTTGAGGAATTGGTCTTAGTTCAAAAGGATTTTATTTTATTTTATTCAGGAAGTCTAATTTATTATTGGACTAGAATAAAATAAATAAATAAATTAAAATAGGAGTTGAGAGAAATTTATTGTCTAGTTTAATTGGTTAATTAATTATTCAGGGCCTAGGTCCAGTATGATAATTAAGAAATTAATCTGGGCTTAAACTAGGGGAAATAATTAATGTTTAATTATTTATTGGGTTATTTATATAGGCCCAAGAAATAAATAATTAAAGATTAATTATTATGGTTCATTTGGGCTCATTAATTATTTATTGGGTTGTTTATATAAGCCCAGGAAATAAATAATTAATGTTTATTATTTTGGGCTTTTTGGGTCCAAGAGAAATAATAAATATTTTTCCGGCCTAATAGCTTAGACCTTAGGGTTTTTTCCAGATACGGTTAAGAGGAGTTTAGGGTTAGGCCAAACTGATTCTCAGGATAACATCCGGGTGTTTTGAAATCCCGGGGATATGTTTATCAGAGATTGAGATGAAGATAAAATTGCAAGCCAAACATAGCCAAAAAACCAGCCACGTGAACAACAAAAACGCAGCACACCTGCGTGAAGAAGAAAAAGGGGGAAAAAAATATTTTCATTTACCTCTTCTTGTTGATCTCACACTCGGCTGAACTGGAATATACGGAACTGGGGTAGGCACGCCCGTAGAAGCCTCTGGTGCAATCCCTGCAAGCCTTCTACTTCGTCTTTGCATGTAGACGAACGCCTAGCTTTCGATCTTCCAGTATATGGCCTGCCTAATCTTGTTTGGTGAACAACTTAGGGGCTAAAGAATATTTTCTGGAGAGGGAGAAGGAAGAACGTCTGGTATTTTTTCACAGAAAGGAAGCACTGGAAAAAAAAAACCCCGTTCCTTTTTTTTTTTCTCCTGTTTAACCTAAATAAAACCCTAGGTTAAACTGAATTAGGCCATTGGACTCTTAGTTTAACCTTTTGGGCTTAATTAATTATTCTAACTAAAACCAAATAATTAGCCCAATTAATAAATAATTAATTTTTTCAGCCCAAATAAACTAGTCCAATTAATTAAGCCTATATTAGTTTAGTCCCAGGTTAATCTTTAATTATTCAAACTGGGCCAAAGCCCTGGATAATTAATTAACCCACCAAACTAATTTAATTAATTCTCTCTCTCCATGGACCTTTATTTTATTCTAGCCCAATAATTAAATCAGGCTACTTAAATAAAATAAATTCCATTTAATTTAAGATCAATTCTTTAGCCCATATTTAATTAGGACTCACGGTCTATACTGGGGACCAAAAGACGCACCGCCTTGGCTACTAAAATGACCAAAATACCCTTGCCTTAAAAATAGCTGTATTTTGCATTTTAAATATTTCCTAATATCACCATAAGGAAATATTGACCCCAAGGACAATGCTGCATTAGCAAAGTCTCCGACCTACAGGTGAAATGACTAAAATACCCCTCTACACATCGCCGTACATTTAGAGAGGAAGAAGTATACTAACACCCTCTAAATGACATCTACCATCCTTAGGCTTCTAGTCCAATGATCCACGACTTCTCGAAGTGTTTCAGCTTTCCAAGGAGCTACCCTAAAGCAAACATCTAAGTCATGTTTCCCAGGGCCCTGGATAATTTAGACCATTCGGACAACCACAAGAGGCGATATAGTGCGAAACTATCTTGTATAAGCCTGTCTTAACTAACTAGTCACACATACCCAACATGCAAGTATATTGGCCCTACGATAGAACCTCAACTACAGACAAATCAAAGTATATGCTTCCAGCTTCGCTGCGACCACCAACTCACACTCAAGTCGTAGAGTACTAGTCCACGCTGTAGCGGTAGTAGTCTAGGTTTCTACCATATAGTACTTTGAGAAACCACTACTACAGTTCCTGTTCTACGTATTCGAAATACGCTTATGTCATGAAGTGAGTGGACTACCCATTGGCTAAAGGTAAGCCATTCCCCATTTGGAATTCATAACATAATAACCTAAACATGATGAGGTTCTCAGTCTCATCAATAGGTTAAGAACAAATGTTTATGTGTTAAATAACCCGTGATCCATACCTTATTGTGAAAGACCACCATTCACACGGATCACTTATTTAAACACAATGGGTCTGTTCCAAACGAAAATCGTGCACAAACAAAAAATAAATTCACAAACAATTTCTGAAAATAAATTCTTTTATTAAAATATTCGATTTTAAATCAGATACCTAGTCTAAGAGGGCATACAATCCAACATGAGAAACCTAGTTTTGGCTAACAAAAAAAAACTAGTGTCTGGTAGAGGAAAAACCCTAATTCCCTTAGAAAAGAACTAAGACTCACGTCCCTCTCTGTGAGTCTCCTAAGCCTAAGAAGCCTCACATCTCTCTCTCTGCTCTCTCTCGCATCTCCCTTTTCTTGTTGTTCTTCTTGAACTTTGCTAACCAATAGCAAGTGAACCAAGGAGAATTGAGACCGTTTCTCTTCACCATAGTGTTCACCGATTAGAGGTTAGGCAGAGGAATATTCCGAGAGCTGGAAAGCTTGGCGTTGATGCAAACAAGGTGAAGTAGAAGGCTAGCGGGTGTTCAACCGGAAGCTTCTTCAAGTGGGCGACGCGAGGCGATTCCAGTCGTTCAATCCGCTCCTACTCAACCTAGAAGGGTTAAGGAGCGCAAAGGTATGATCTTCACGCTTCCGTATGGCCTTTAAGGCTCACGGGTTTTTTTTTCTCTGGTTTTTTCCCGCTACAGCATGCAGCTGTTTTTCGTTCCCTCAGTAGGTAGTCTTGGGAATATATCTGGTTGGAGTAGTTGAGGAATGGACAACAGGTTTAGATTAGAGATGGACTGAGATCTAGAGGGTAGGGTATGCTGTGATGGTCCAGGAATAGTGGGTGTGTAGCTCCGATGGGGTCATTATATCTAGGTATATCTTTGGGAAGAAGGTTTGTTGAACGAAGGAGAAAGGTGGGAGCTTATATCTGGCTAGAGCAGATGCGGAAATGCCAACATGAATGAATTGGAAATGGAATTAAGCCTGTAGGGTAGAGATGGGAGGGTGCAAACACCAATTTTCAACTGATCGAAATGGTATGAATGGATCAAACATGGCGAAGCATGCAAGAGTACCCAGAAATCGAGCTAACAGCCACGAACAAACCCATCAACAAATTTGCAGAGAAAAAACCATCATAAATTCAATGATATGCTCATATGTCTCTAGCTACAAACCCCACTCAGACCATGAACTGTGGTGAGAACCACCAGGTATGATAGGAACTGTGGTGTGAAGGCAGAACACTCAAGCTGAGTATAAATCGAGCAAAATGGCAGACAACATTTCTGACATAGCTAAGATTATGCCCCACAGATACGACACATCATAAATAGCACCCAATCTACTTAGAAGGTAGAATATATGGATATAACAGATTTGAAGAAAGCCAAAGCATTCGGGCATGAACAGCAGGCAAAATCAACAAAATAATAATAAAATACACAATTTGCAGTCCCGTAGGAAGAGTACTAACCAGGATAGCAAACATGGTATTTCACTTGAGCTTGAAAATCCTCCATTGGTAGCAAATAAGTTGAGAATCGGGAAGAGGACTCAAGGGAGTTGAGAGCTTCTCTCTCTTTTTCCAAAAAATGCTACGTCATCTGCTAGAAGAATGCCCAAGTGCTCCTTAATAGGAGCCTTCCTAATCCTATTCCCTCGAATGTACTCTGCTCGTGGTCTAATACTAAGGAATTTATCACAAAGGGCAATCCAATTAGATTTACTATAGTGAATAGGTGCCCCTACGACTCGATCCCCATCTACTCTAAGGCCCCATAAAAGTGCTACATCCTCTAATGTAACGATTGCCTCTCCTACTGGTAAATGAAATGTATGAGTCTCTTACTGCCATCGCTTTACTAGTGCAGTAATGAGGGCGTGATCTACTTGTATATGCCCAACTCGTCTAACTCTCCCAAAATCAGCACTATCCACCAACTCCATGACTTTGCCTGAAAGGGGAGTGTGCTCCCAAAATACAGAATCATATCGTCTAAACACCAGTGGAGTCTCACAGGCACGCTGATCGCCAGACCATACCAATGAAGAACGGTGACTCAGCTAGAGAGATAATAAACTACCTACAAGAGGGCCGGGATAGATATCCACATGCATGTGATCCATCCTACCTATTTAAAGTAAATTGAAACAATTAACGTAATACCTTGAACGAATAGAGTTAGAAGATGGAAAGGTAAAAGAAAAGGACATAAAATCGTGGAAAAGAAAATGAAAAGAAATGAAAGATCTTGAAAATTGGTTTTCATTATGTGTAAAATGAAATTTCAAATCTTGAATAGATCTTCAAAACCCTAAACCAAAATAACTAGAAATGAATTCCAAAATATAAACCAAATTTAAATCTTAATTTAAACACTTAGCTAAAAATGAATTCCAAAATAGAAACCAAAATTAACTCATTAATGGTAGCAGTCAACTAGTTAATGAATCAACCAAAATTACCGTGTCTTGGCTTCAAGTCACTTAAAGTATTTTCTTTCACCCTCTAGTCTACTTAAATCATTTTGTTATATCCTACTAGCATTTGAAATGGTGGAAAAAATGCTCAATCAAATCAACAATTTAGAACATATCAACCAATTAACTAAAGCTATACAAGAGCAAAAAAATCTTTAGAATCCTAGTAAAAACAACTACAAAAACAAAACATATCAAATACAAAACTTCAGCTAAAAAAAAAAAAAAAATTGATTAACGTTGTTGTTTGGGGAGTAATACCTCAATCTAGTGCTTCAACAACAAGCCGTAGCAAATGGGTTCCCACGTTTGGCCGAAATTGAAGCAGAAATGGTGTTGCCGAAATAGGGTTGTCGCCGGCAAAATCTATCTCCGAAATCCTTGGCGCTACCGGAAAAGGAATGGGGAAGAAGAAGAATGGTCAGCTCGTCGCAGTTGAGGGGTAAGTAATGCGACCTTCAGATCGCATTATTTTAATGTGACCTCAAGGTTACATTCTACTAATGCGACTTGTCTTTAACTTTGAAATGCTCGGCTTCAGAACAATTCCTCATGCCGAGAACAACTCCTGGTTGCATTTCTATAATGCGACCTTATTTTATAAGGTCGTATTTCTAAAATGCGAGCACGCTACAAACGCAATTCCAAAAAAGTCCATCCCACTGTCGTAATTTGAGACCAAAACAGCACCATTTAATGGAATTCCCGTAGACAGTTACTATTAATTAGGGTGGACTGGATTTTAAAATGTACCTGGGAAATTCCATATGGCAGCGGCATGCAAAGCAGTTCTCCCTTGAGGACCGCCCCAGGATGGCGAGGTGCAAGTCGACAAGATGATTTCAGTAATATTACCGTATCCCTTCTCAACGGCAACATAAAGCGGACTCTCTCCAGCATTGTTCACACCATTTGCAGACTTGGGATTTTCTTGGGCTAACACTCGGACGATGTCATAGCAGTTTTTTCTAACAGCTTCACGCAGGGCTATGTTTCCATCCTCATTATCAGATCTTAACAAAGAACTGCATCTTCCTTGACGTTTTGCACAATAAATAAGTGCTCGGACGACATTGAAATGACCCCTTCTCGCAGAAATATGAAGCGCAGTCTCGCGTTGCACATTAAATTTCAACAGCAGATCGGGTTTTAATGAAAGGAGTTGTTCGACTGCAATTGAAGAATCGCAGAATTGGGCTAATATGTGGAGGACTATGTTCTTCTCTGCGGTTCGCTCAGAGTAGAGTCGACTCTCAAATTGTTTGATGGCATCCCAATTTCCTGATTGTGCAGCCATGTACAATTCGCGATCCATTGCCCTTCTATCTTCTATAGCTCTTGAGAAGTCGAACAAGACGAGCCCCTTTAAGATGTCCTTTGCTTCTTCCTGGACTTTATCACACATTTCAAGAACATAATTGGAGTGCATCATGCTTTCCTTTTTCTTTTAATAATATTCCGTGATTCTGTCTACAACTATATATTTGACTATTAGATTATTAGCTAAATGGCTCACTAGGTTCTCTTTGGCTAAGCGGGGGAGGTAGCGGATGCAGGACTGAACCAATGAGGAGTCAACTATGCTTCCCTTACTATTTTTTTTTTTTTTTGCAAATTTCTTTTTAATATATACTATCAAACAATTTGATAAAAAATTATCTTCTATCTTACTTCGAAACTTGATTTTTTTACCATATTTATAACTAAAAAAAATTATTTCGTAGTAACGATAGAAATTGGAAAAGTAAGAACAAGGTTATTACACAATACATAAATAAATAAATTTTAAACTTTCTTATCTTAACTATTCATTAATACAATTCAAATATAGTAGACAACTTTTCAAAATCAGGAATTCATACCACATATGATAAAAATAATCAAATTATATTCTTAATTGTATTATTTTACTTTCAATAAAATCTCACATTCGGTAAATTTTTTTATTATT
Organism: Voacanga thouarsii; assembly: GCA_026120185.1. Classification (NCBI taxonomy): domain Eukaryota; kingdom Viridiplantae; phylum Streptophyta; class Magnoliopsida; order Gentianales; family Apocynaceae; genus Voacanga; species Voacanga thouarsii. Next base: position 692,445 of record JANUWF010001120.1, read on the forward strand.
ATATTATTTTATAATATTTATGCAAAACTAATTTCATATATTTGGAGGGGTCAATTTATTTTAAATTCTAAATAAATATTATACATATATATATATATATATATATATGATTTTTAAAAATTCTTGGGGTGGGGGGGGGGGGGGGGCAAGGGTACAAGTAGGTCTGCCCCTGTTTGGCTAGCGTCATTGAGCTAAACTAGCGTCGGAAGGTTATTTTCAGATAGCCTCGTGCTATAATTTTGTTGTGATTGTAATTATTTAGTCAATAAAAAATAAATATTTTCTGAAATAATTTTTTTAAAAAAAGTATTCACTAATTACAATTATCGGAAATGAATGTAAAAATGACAATTATTTCTTTCGGAATACTAAAAGAAATTCATGTGAAAAGCATTGACATATATATTAGCATTTTTTAGAGAAGTCATTTTGAACTATTAGATGCTGGTAAAATTTAGGACGGTTGTTGCTAGTCATAAACCTAGTCTCCACGTATTTGTCAGAAAAATGCCCATTCTAGCTCTACAGTAACATGCAGCGGAACTGTTCCATGTTTATTTTTGTTGTATATTTTGAATATACAATTAGAAAAATCGATCCTATTATTATTTTAACATATAGTTATGTACCATGATTATTTATTTTCGTGGTATAGATTTGTGTAATGTATTAATACAATAAATTTAATAAATTTAGATAATTTTTATTTGAATTTAATGAAATAAATAACCTTATAAATATATATATATGTATATGTATATATAAATTATCGGTTCGAATAATGTAAATGTTGATAACTTTTATTTAAGTTGTGAAGAATTGGGGTGGGCATCGATATCCAAGAATTTAACGTATCATGTGCTTCTCAAATAATCCTATCTCAATCTATTTGAATTCAATAGATTTAGAGATATCTGGAAAAAAAAAAAATCATAATGTAGGTTTTTATCAATATGAATTTATTGAATTTAAATAATTATAATATTTTAAAAAGAAAACCCTTCAAATTTCTTCTAAAAAAAATAATAAACTTCGTACGGCCAAGTGTCAATAGTTAATAGTACCATATGTCGCTGCAGGATGATTCCGCAACTACTTTTATATAGATATATAGCTATAGATTTTGTACTTTTCTTTGCTTGCTTCTTTCCTTCTTTCTGTTTCAACTGAACTCTCATTTGGGGACCGGTAGCCTAGATTCTTTGCTCGGATTTACAGTTGGGCATAACTTCAATCCTTTTAGCTTCTAGATTCTTTGCCGTCTTCCTTTCCCTAGTCAAAAGATATTATTTTTTTTTCCCATAAGAAATTATCTATTGATAATAAAATGATAAGATCGTTACAATCGTTGTAATCCTTAAATGCCTCTAGCCATTACCACCATGATAGTCCTTAGATTCCTCCAGCAATACAAAGAGGAAAGGAAGAGAGATAATTCCGAAACACAAATAAATAAAATTACATAAAGTAATAAGAATATTCCAGTATGTATGTATATAATTCTGCTGTTGTAGAAGGAATCAAAGCCTTGAACGTTATACTTTTGGCATGAAGCTTTACAAAATTTAATGAGATTATCATTTTATTTATTTTCTTTTAAAATTTGGGTTTCCTATTCTTTTGAAATCTGACCATCCAATTTGACTTTCTGTTAAGAGATCTAGAGGAAGAAGAGAAGGGAGGGAAAAAGAACTATAGGGGGAATTTTTCTGGTGACCAGTGAGATGAAAGGGTGAAAGTCACCCAAGAGGGAAGATTTAAGGTCTTTGAGGTAATGCTTAACGAGATCTCAATATTTGATGAGACAAGTCTAGCTCTAAGGAATTCAACAAATGGGCCTTCTGCTTGGTTTTTATTTGGGTACCTACGATAGTGTTTACCATTCCTATCAGATCTTATCATTTTTACTTTAATTTCTTTTGTTTTTCTACTTTTGCTTTAAAGTCATTAAAAGTATCAAATGCTTCAAATCTATCAAATAGTGTATATATATTTAATCATCAATAAATAAGATAAAATATATATTACCATTTAAGTAAGGGGTAGGAAATAGTTCAAAAATATTTGTGTGTATAACATTAATTAAATAAAATTCCTTTTACCACCTTTTGTAGATTTATTGGTTTGCTTTCCTTTTATGCCATCCATACATGTACTAAAGCTACTACAAGAAAATATGGCATCAGCAATGGCAATTAGTGACGACCAAAGTGCCGTTGCTAAATAATGAGAGCTTTGTGAGGGTACGTAAGAAGAGGGATAGTTTACCGAGGAATTGACCAAGTGTAGTTGAACGATAGCCAATAGCGATGGATTTGCGGGGGAGAAGGTTTCTCTAGAAATAGCTAAACCCTTGCTAATTGTTAGGGCTTAGCTGCGGTCTTAAATTTTTTCTCAAAAACATTTATTGGAATTTTAGAATTAGGTCACTAATTGTTAGGGTTTAACTACAGTCTTAAATTTTGTCTCAAAAAATTTGTTGGATTTTAGAATTAGGTTGCTAATTGCTAAGGTCTAGTTACGACCTAAAATTTTTTCCCAAAAAAATTGGTTGGAATTTGAGGATAATATGGCCATACTAAACCCTCACTAATAATTGCTAAGGATTAGCTACGGCAATAATTTTTTCTTAAAAATAAAATTTGTTGGAATTTTATGAATATAAGGCCATAGTTATACCCTCGCTAATTGTTAGGGTTTAGCTACAGTATTTTAAAAATTTCTCATTAAAATTTTGGGGGAAAAGAACTTGAGAAGACCGTAGCCACTAGGGCTTAGCGACGATGTTTATAAATTTTCTTTTTTAAATTTTTGTTTGAAGGTAATGTGCACAAGCTGTAGCTAAACCCTCTCTATTTGCTAAGGTATAGCTGCGGCAGTTAAAAATTTTCCTCTGCAATTTTTTGTGTCAAAGTAAAGTGCAAGGGTCGTAGATGGTCCCTCGCTATTGTCTAGGATTTAGCTATGGATTTATGAATTTTTCTAAGAAATTGTTTTGGAAAATTTTATGTGATTGCTGGAGCTAAATTGTTGCTAATAGTAATAGTTTAGCTATAGCATTTAAAAAAAAATTTAATGAAATTTTTTGAGTGAAATTAAATTGAGAATGCAGTAGCTAAGCCGTCGCTAATGACAAGGGTTTAGCAATGGATTAGCTATGATTTTTTCTATTTTATTCAAATCCTAATTTTTTATCACCAAATTTGTGTATAATTAAATATTTAAAAAATCCTTCAATTTCATCATCATATATCTATTCGAGTGTGTAATTGGGATATGTTTTAAAATATACATGTTGTTATACAATAATGATAAATATATGTCACTATGCTTGACATGTTAAATAATTAATCTATATACATATGTCATGTAGTTATATACTATATTGATATATTAATGGTTATGATTGTATATGTGAATATATGGATATTAACTATGTATGTTATATAATAGTGATTATACAATAATGTATGTGTCCATTATATACACATTATATATATATATAAATATATATATAACTACATTATATATATATATTTTAGATATATATGTTATACATTAGTGTTAATATAAATAAGTATGCGTCAGATGTTTATGTGTATATATATGTAACAAGATGTATATATACATATGTTTATATGTATATATATGTATGTTTATATTTATCTATGTGTGTGTATGTATGATGTATGTATGTATGTATGTATGTATGTGTGTGTGTGTCAGTATATATATATATATATATATATATATATATGACCTTTTTCCTACCTAAATATTTTAAAAAATTTTAAAAAAAGATATAATATATATAACTAAATTTTAACTAAATTAATATTAGCAAGTTAAAATTAAGATCTAAATTATAATTATATTGAATGTTTTTCTATTTATAGAAGAAAAAATTTATTATCAAATAACATGTCTTATAAATAATTTATTATTTAATTTTGAGTTCAGTTTTATTAAAAAAGTCATACAGCTTAAGTGAAAGTGAGTAGAAACTAAGATATAGCCTTCTATATTCATCTAATATTAAATTATAAAAATAGGGAGATACCAAAAAAAAAAAAAAAAAGAGGTGAAAAAAAAATAAAATATATATATATATAATAGAGAGATGTAGAAAAAAAATATTATATATATTTAATTCCATTACTAAACCCTTACTATCTGCGAGAGATTAGTGACGAAACAGAGACCCCAACAAAATTATAAGCATCAGTAGCTAAATCTCTACTATTTGCGAGGACTTAGCGAAAGAATATAGACACTAGCTAAAAAAAGATTAAGTTCAACACTTCTCTTTTTCCCTTTATTTCCTTCTTCCTTCTTCCTTTTCTCGGTTCCGTTGAATTCGTTTTCTCCCCATCCCTCTGCGATTTCCCTCTTCCATTCCCCTTCAATTTTGTCGCCCCTGCCATTTCTGATGTTTGAGTTAATTTTTGGCACCCCCTTGCCACTGCCACAATCAGTGATCAGTCCTCCACAACACTACCAATCTATATTGTCTGCTAGCAACGCTGCCACGCGATCGAGCTCATCTTCTACCGCCGATGCCGCTGTCAAGAGGATTCCTAGTCCTTTGTCGCAGCTCATTATTACTCTAGTAAAAAGGATAGAAGACCCTCTACTGCACATCAAAAATTTCAATTTAAAAGGTAAATTCAGTCTAAAATTATTTGTTATTTTTAATCACAACAAAGCTATCCTGTCAATTTTTTGTTTGACTAAAAAGTATGAATTACATCTATTTCTAGTTAAACTGCTATATCATAAGGCCAAAGGAGAAGGATGAATTTTACCAGTACTATATATAATCCTAAATTTTCAATTTGTATTTCTGGTTTTAATATTGTTCTAAGTTCAAGCCTGGGAGTGTTTGTATAATCAATTCTCTTCAAAAGAGTTGTTGTCCTCAATCAACTTATTATGGAAAATTAATTTACTGAAAATTAGCCTCCAAAAAATAACTAGGCCACTTGGAGCTGCTTATTTTTCGGCAATAAATAATTTTAAGTTCTCATCATAGAATAAAGGATAAAAGGCTAATGATTTTAATGTCTTATCATGTTAAAGGCCCTTTAGTTTTATAGTTTTATAATATATATGTTAGAAAACCAACGAATAATATGGACATGTAATTCAATAGAAGTGAACAAGCACCGCCTATACCCAATTAAGGTTTTAAAAAACATAACTATCAGCTAATAGAGATGTTGGCAAGGCCAAATAATCCAAGTTTGAAACAATTCGCCAGAATAAAACCAGATAAACAAATCAGTAAATGAATTTTACACGTAAACTGAAAACTTATCTCTGAAAACATACACCGAATTACCAGTTCAATACTAGTTTTACCTTCAAAAAATTATTTGTTCTACTTATTGGTACGATGGGTACAACGACTTTTCTTGCAGGATAAGATAGTCTCAGATCACAGTTGATGCACACCAACAACGATCACCTCGAAAGCCTCCTCAGTTCGTCGGTTTCCCAAGTCAGAAAATATATAGAGTAGAACAGGAGAGAGAGTTGCAAAAATCAGAGAGACTGTTGTATCTTTCTTGTCTGGAAAAGAGAATATATATAGCCCCAAGAAACCCGAAACTGATCTGGACTAGGAGAACTAATCCAATCTGTTAATTGTTCCTCCTCTCTCTCAATTTCTTGTACAAGTTAGAACTAATTGGGACAAAATAAAAAAAGAGGAGTGTGAAGCATGGCCAAGCCCGACCCGAGCGGGTAGTGTGCGTGCATATATGGTAATGTAAACTACTACCTTGGGCTTTGTTTCAAGTCCATGGAAAACCTTTTAACATACAAAGGCTCCACCAATCCTTAACTTTTCCTATATGGGATTCATGTATAACATGAGTTTTCAAATGGTTAAACATCCAACTTTAATGTCCTCTAATTATAGATTCCCACTATTAAAATGGTTTCTACTATGAAAATCTCTAACATATCCAGAACAACTTCCAAAAGTTGTTTTAGGCTATCTAATCATAAGTTCAAAAGATGAACTCTTAAAGTTGCCATTTTCAACAACCCCCCACAAATCCATAGTTAAAGACTATCCAGGATTGACATAATCTACTTTTGATAATAGTACTTTCCAGTTTGAATCACTACCTAAGCTATCCAACTTTTGCCCCCACAGGAACAGATGGACTTAAGCTTTGAATCCGAACTTTGGGTATGACAGTGTCCATTGGTTTGGGGTTGACATGTTATGGTCATGTGTCCTTATTCTGTCTCATAAGTATGTATTCAGAGAAAACCCAATTCCCTTTAGTTGCAGTCGCACAACACTACTCACATATTTGGCAATCTCCAATGGTGGTGTACTTCTGACATCCTGTTTGAAAGACTTAATCTCATTTAGAATCAAAACTCTTACTAAACTTGTAACAAATGCACCTTTAGGATTTTAGGGAAAGGACTTAGATATAAACATATCTAAATAGGTGTCCTATTCACTTAGACAACTTGTTTATACGATATTGAACTGTCTTGTGGGATCTCCATTTGGTCAGTTAGGATGCCACTGCAGGTGAATCATTGATGGGTTATCAGTCCTATTTTTAACCTAGATTTAAAGAACAAAGATGTTTCCAATCCCTTAATTAGGGGGTCTATAATATTATCTTTGGATCTAACAAAATCAACAGACACCACCCTCAGATATTAATTCCCTTATAGACTTAAATCTAACTTGGATGTATCTCTTGGTCTTGGATTATACTTGGAACTCTTTATCTTTGTGATTGTGGTTTGACTATCATAATGCATAGATATAGCAGTAATGGGCTTGTTGATCATTGGCAAAGAGGACAATAATCCATACAGCCACTCAACTTTCATTCCAGTAGTATCCAAGGCACATAACTTAGTCACACCAAGGTTTATTGAGTTATCAAAGTCTGTTTACAAGACTTCCAGCCAACTACTTTGCCACTTAATGTAAAAATATATCCAATGCAACCATTACTACCAGAGTTCTTGGCAATCTAACTTGCATTACTATACCTTTTGAGTACAGCAGGGAATTTCCCATAATATAGCCCAAGGGAAATTGTTTCCTTCAAGTACCTTAGTACTCTATCCAAGGCCTTTCAATGAGTCCATTTAGAACAACTTGTATATCTAGCAAGCTTAAACATAGAAAATGAAATATCTGGTCTCAAGTCATTTGCAAGATATTGCAGGTTACCAATAATTTGAGAATATCTTAATTGAGACATAGGAATACCACTTTCATTCTTGAACAAAGCTACAAAAGGGTTACTTGGATTTTTAGCAATTCTACAGTTTTGATAACTATATTTCTCAAGAACACCCTCAATATAGTGAAATTGAGAAATAGTTATCTTTTCAGTTGAGTGAATCAACTTAAGACCAAGAATCATATTTGCAACTCCTATATTCTTCATATCAAACTTACATTTCAAGGATGTTTTAGACTAATTAATTATCTCAATATTAGACCCAAGTAGCAAACTATCATCCACATACATGCATAGTACAATACATCATTACCCTTAACCTTATAATAGACGCACTTGTCATTCTCATTTATAATGAAACCAAAGGATAAAATAGTTTTATCAAACTTTTTATGCCATTGTTTGGGTGCTTGTTTTAGATCATATAGGGAGTTAACAAGTTTATAGACCTTCTTCTCATTTCCCTTGGCTACAAATCCCTCAGACTAATCTATATATATATATATATATTTTCAAGATCACCATGAAGGAAAACTATCTTCACATTCATTTGGTAGATAATGAAACCATATATAGAAGCCAATACAACAAGCACTCGAATTGTAGTCAAACGAGCAACAGGAGAGTATGTATCAAAATAGTCTATTCTCTCTTTTTGTTTGAACCCTTTGATAACTAATTTGGCCTTATACTTAGCAACGGTTCTATCTGGTTTGAGTTTCTTCTTAAAAATCTATTTATATCCAACTATAGTACTCCCATGAGGGAGATCAACCAAGTCCCATGGCCCATTAGAGACAATGGAATTCATCTCATTTTTGATAGCCCCTTTTCAATGCCCTACTTCTAAGGAAGCCATGTCTTTTTAAAAGGTTAAAGGTTCATCCTCAACATTATAAGTGACAAAGTCACTTCCAAAATCCTTGACTACTTTTTCTTTCTTACTCCTTCTAGGTTCTTCTAATCCCTTAATTTGAGTGTTGGAACTACTTAGACCTGCCCCTACATCTCTCACCCTGTCCACGTGGTCAATAATAGAATTAGATGCCAAGGTTGAATCTAAAGTAAAAACATCTTGAGGCAGACCAGTTTTCATAGATAACACATCCTCAAAGAATGTAGCATCGTAATATTGAACAATTGTGTTAACATCTATGTAAAGTATTTCAAACTTTACTACCAAAAGTCTCATAGCATCGCTTGTTTCCACATTAGCAATAAAGATGGCATCAACAGTTTTTGGTCCTAACTTTTTTCTCTTGTGTTTGGGGGTTAGAATTTCTGTAAGATAACCCCACATACGTAAGTATTTTAAGTTAGGTTTCCTACCTTTCCAGACTTCAAATGGAGTTACCTCTTTATATTTGTGAGTGACTCTATTCAGAATATTGCAAGCTATATTCAAAGTCTTATCCCACATATACTTAGGTAATCCAGAATTAAAAAGAAGACTGTTAACCATATCTTTAAAAGTTTTATTTTTCGTTCAGTAATCCCATTTGACTGAGGAGAATAAGGGGGTGTCTCCTCATGAATTATGCCATTACTTTGGCAATATTCAACAAGTGGATTTAACCCATACTCTCCATTTCTATTAGATCTTACTTTTAAGTTTCTTACCAGTTTGAGTTTGATTTTTATTTTTAAATATGAGAAAATTTTCAAGTGCTTCATCTGTATGTTTAAATAAATAAATATGATAATATCTACTGCAATCATCAATAAAAATAATGAAGTATTTCTTTTAATCCCTAGTCAATAAACAATTGAACTCACATATGTCTGTGTAAACTAAATCAAGTATTTCTGAACCCCTTTCAATTGAATCATAGGGTTCCTAGTTGTTTTAGCCTCCACATACACTTGACATTTGTTTTTCTTATCAATAGCATATTTAGAGATCAAATCTAAATTCATCACCCTTCTAACAGAATCTAAATTTAAATATACAAATTTACTATGCCAAATATCAGTGGACTCAACAATATGCACCATAAGATTAACAGAACTCTCAATAGAAAAAGATTTATTCAAATCAAAATTAAATGGTTTAACTCTTAATTTAAATAAACCATCTAAAAACAACATTTACCAATAAAAGTATTGTAGTGCATAATCACTACTTTATTATATGTGAAAGTAAACTCATAACTCTCCCAAACGAAACATGAACCATTAAGAATATTCTTACGAACTGTTAGAACATGATGTGCCCAATGAAAAGAAAGAATACGCTCTGAAAGAAACTTCAGATCCACACGTCCAATCCCCAACACATTGGCAACAATTGAGTTCCCCATTCTTACAGTTTTTCCTTTAATTGACTGGTAAGACTCAAAAAGTAATTTATCAGTACAAACGTGCATATTTGCTCCAATATCAACCAGCTATTCAAGTGGCTCATAAATAGTAAGAACTTCTGGATTCACAAAAACATACCTTTCTTCAATATTAGTAGTAGAGATGCCAACCCCAATATGAATGGTACAAAACTCAGTAAGGTGTGTACTCAAATCAACTTCCATTTGACTAGTATCCTCTACCACAACATTGACTTGTGTTTCAAAATTTGATCCTTGTTTGACTTTGGACTTCTTAGACGGACAATCCTCAACCCAATGCCTAAACTGACTTCAATTCTAGCAAGGTTTTGTTTGCCTTTGGTTTCTTTTTAGTAATGTCTTTTGTCTTGTTTATATTTTTAGAGTTAGAATTAATTCTCACATTCCTCTGATTATTATTCATCTTTCCAGTAGTCACCACATAGATATTAGACTCCACAAATACAGTATGACTATTCTTCCTATGCTGTTCTTTAATGGATATTGATTTCATCAGGTCATCTACAGAAATTATCTCCATCTTGTGTTTGAGAGACATACCAAAGTCCTCCCTAGAAGTAGGAAATATTTCTATCACTGACATAACATGGAACTTCCCATCTGCTTCATAGAGTGAGTGAATGATCAACTGTAGCTCTTGAGTCTATTTAGTCATTAACTTGCTCTTAACCATCTGAAATTTCAGGAATTTAGCAACAGAATACCTCTCAAGACCTTGGTTTTCGGTATTATATTTCCTATCCAATTCATCCCACAGTCTTTTTATTGTGTAGGAATAGAACAGTGACATCAAATAGAGCATTTGTCAAAGCTGACAAAATTACCCCTCTACCTACATCGTTCTGTTCATTCCACGAAGCAATCTCAGCTACTCTAGGATTTCTTTTAGTTAGTCCTGGCTGTCAACTTGCACTGCTGATATTACGCCTTTCATAGTTAACCAAATTTTCATGCGTTGTTGCCAACACTTGAAATTCCACCGTAGACCAAATTTGTCTAGTAGACTATTCAAGTCAACTAAAGGCTTATAGGTAGCAGAAGCAGTACCTAATGAGCTTGCCATTACAAGAAATCAATAGATAATTATCGAATAACTTCTTAAAAACTATTAGAAAAATAACGAAGAGTACAGATATTCAATTTAACAGAATTGAACAAACACTACTTATACCCAACCAGGGCTCTAACAAACAAAACTATCAGTTAACAGAGATGCTAGTAAGGCTAAATAGTCCAAGTACAAAACAACCAGTTAGAATAAAACCAGGTAAACAAATCAGTAGATGAATTTGATACATAAACAAAAAATTTATCTCTGAAAGCATAGACCGAATCATCAGTATAATATTGGTTGTCCTTTAAGAAGTTATTCATTCCATCTACTGGTGCGATGGGCACATCAACTTTTTTTGTAGGATAAGAAGTTCTTAGATCGCCGTTGAGGCACACCAACAACGATCACCTTGAAAGCCTCCTTAGTTTGCCAGTTTCCCAAGTTAGAAAATATATAGAGCAGAAAGGGAGAGAGAATTGCGAAAATTAGAGAGACCGCTCTATCTTTCCCGTTTACGAAAAAGAATATATATCCCCAAGAAACCCGAAACTGATTTGGACCAGAAGACCTAATCTAATCTGTTAATTTTTTTCTCCTCTCTCTCAAATTCCTGTACAAGTTAGAATTAATTGGGATAAAATAAAAAAAGGGAAGTGTGAAAGATGGCCAAGCCCAAGCACGAGTCGGGCAAGACCGACGGCGCGTGCACGTGTGTAATAGTGTAGACTACTATCTTGGGCTTTGTTTCAAGTCCATGGAAAACCTTTTAATATATAAAAGCTCCAACAATCCTCAACCTTTTCCATGTGGGATTTATGTATAATAGGAGTTCTCAAATAGTTAAATACTAAACTTTAATGTCCTTTAATTATGGATTCCCACTATTAAAATGGCTTTTACCATAATTAAAAGATAATATCTAACATGTCCAAAACAACTCTCAAAAGTTGTTTTAGGCTAACTAATCATGAGTTCAAAATATGAACTCCTAAAGTTGCTATTTTTAACAATATATGTACGTGGAGTCAAGCGATTCCATTTATGTGGATGTAAAGACTGTCTATCTTGGTAGGAAGGTTCCTTTATATTCTTACATCTTTGTACACTATGCATTTGAGTTCGTTTTTTTGGTATGCATAAAGATGATGATGGGAAGATTCTATTATTGACTTTCTGATATATATAATGCATAAATTTGATCTTTGGGAGAAAAGAGGAAGACCCTTTTGTTTATATAGAATTTATTTAGTTAAAGAAGTGAACTTTTATGACAATTTATGTTTACGGTGATGATCTATTGGAATTTTTTGGTTAGTATTTTTAATGCCTTTTCATTACTTAATTTACAATTTTGCATCTGTGATTAAGTTGGTAAATATGTGATGTGTCCGGACTTGGGTATAAAAATCATACAAAAACTAAGCACGTTCCCAATCAAGTTTAAATTAAAACGTTAAACCCAAATCACACATATGAGCAAGCGTACTCATCATTAACTGAGCATAGGGTTCAAATGAGTGTTGATCCTCAAGGAACAAGTAGACATTAATTACCTTTCTTTCATTGTTTAATCGACTCGATAAAACAAAAATGAAATAAAATAAAACAAAAGAAAATAAAAACAAAAATATATACATGTCAAGGATATAGATTTATGTGATTCAAACCATTGATTAGACAACCATGATCTTAAAGTACCCAACCTCTATCATAACTAATTATTCTCTTAGCATCATGAAGAATTAAAATAGACTCACTTCTTTCTCAATCCATGAATTCCTATCTTCTAGGTAACTTAGTATCACATACTCTGTCTTAATCAGTCTTACCCAAAAGATGCATTAAACACAATTCTTTGATCAAGTCCCATTCTCAGGCAAACTTAACCCATGAAATTAACCAATTGAATCCATATTCTGGCAGATATCAATTAACCTTTAATTACCCTGTTCTTGCAATTAACCCCAGTTTTTGGCAAGTTAAAAGGCAACAATTATGAAATCAATCAATTTAAACCATCAACCCTATTTTCAAGCAAGTTAACGGCACAATCAATTAATCTCGCAATCAACCCAAGTAATTAAATACCAAGAATAACAATCAGTTAATCAAAAGATCAAATACCTCTAAATATTATGAATATCTAAACCAATGTCAAATTATAATAAAATAATTAAAACATCATTGTCAAGAAAAAGAAAACAAAGTAAAAGAAAGCACTCATAGACAAGCCTCATTCTTCTTCCTTTGAAGACCTTCTTGTACAATCCTCCTTGAATTGAAGAATTCCTCATTGGATTGAGTGATTTTTTATGATGACTTATGAATTCTTCCCTTTTCCCTTGTGTTTTTCATATATTTATAGGCTTAAGAAGTGCCTAAACTCGTATGTACAAAGTTCTTGGCTGAGTAAAAGTTGGAAGATACTAAAACTCTTCAGGTTTCCAAAAACGCGTAGAAAAATCATAGCACCACCTCAAGGACAGAACACAGCCGGCGCCGCCTTGGTCCTTCGGAGCCGGCGTCGCCTGTGTTCTACTTCTCCACTCGTTCGTCGATTTTTCTTTGAATTGTGAGCATAAGTTCTAGACTGCAGCCGGCGCCGGTTCCAGCCTCACAGCCGGTGCCGCCTTGGTTCTGCTTCGCGACGGTTTTGCTTCGTTTTACCCAAAAATCTGAAATAATGAACAAAATACCTTTCCAATGGTAAAATCTCAAATATAAAAGAATATGACTAGTTATTGCACAAAATGTCTTATAAAAGAGCCTCAAATAACTAAGCAAAGTATCACAAATTTAGCCCCTATCATATTCCCCCACACTTAGCTCTTTGCTTGTCCTCAAGCAAAGTATCAAGAACAAGTAGGAAAAACACAAGGTTTTAATCAAGTCACTCAATCAATTCCAAAACCATATCTTCAATGATTTTTTCATTTGTGAACATGAAACATATGATACTAAATCTTTCACAACCAATGCAGGACTTGTGTAGTGATAAATGACTTTGTAGAACCATCACAATACTTCATAATATTCTCAAACCATTGGAAAGAAGTCAGTTCAAAAAGAATATGTATTCTATATGCTTACTTTTCATATACTCTCTCCACTAATCCTAGACATATCATGATTCTACTTAGATCAAGTAGGACTTTTAAGCTTGTAATGTAAGGCTAAAGGCTTGTAATGTGACTTAGCAAACGAAGGATATAGGAAAATAAAAAATCAAAGAAAAACTGAGAGTTGGCAAGAAAAAGGTAACCAAAATAAATCTATAATTTCCAACTCTTCTTGCTCTCCTATTCCAAGAATCAATCAAATCATAACCTTATATAACAAACCTTATGCTCTTCAAGCAAATCTTGCATTGTTCTCTTTTTCTTTCTACTCTTCTTGTCATTAACTCTTTTTCTCACAAGATCACTCAATTTTCCAGCAATGGTGTCAAAAGTTTTATATGAACTTAACTTTTATAGTTCAATCACCATCCCTTTTGTGATCTTTTTTTTCTTTCTCTTTTTTTTCTTTCAATTCTCTTTTCTTTTACTCCTATTTTGTTTTCACTGCTGTTGTTCTTTCTCATTTTTCAGCTCAAAATTTTTTTCTTTCTTCCATAATTTTTTAACTTCTTTCTTCCATTCTACTTCCTTTCTTTTCCCAGCTCCACTCGTAATTGATCCATGACTGAAAGTAACAAGTCATGATCTTTATCCCTGCATTCTTTCTCATCATACATATGCTTTCATCCTTCAAGAGCATAAAGATTTGGAAAATTATGCAAACTCTCAGCACAAGTAATGGCCAAAATATTGTGATGGGTTTTAATGAAAGAAATCTACAATTGAGGCTAAAAAATAGGCACTATGGATAAAATAACAATAGGTAGGCTTGAAAAGCTCAAACTATCCAAAGAAAGCCTATTACCATCATCCTTAAGTTAAATCATGATTGCCTTTTTTATTTCGCCTTAAGAGGTATTCAAGTAAGTTCTAGAATGCTCCATGAATTTTAGAGAAAAAAAATAGGTTTAAGAACAATGCAAAGTATTTGATCAAGACCTACTTTGTCCAAGTGAGTGCAAAAAGTCATGCATAAGCCATAAATGATCTAGAACATATGCTTTATAATCCCTCATAAAGATATGCATTAAAAATATAGCTTGAAATCTCAAAGAAAGTCAGAAAATTTTTGAATTTTTTTTTGAAAATTTTGCTCACAAGAAGGATAAAGTATATGCAAAGAAGAATTTTCAATCGAACCACTACCCCACACTTAAACTGGACATTGTCTTCAATGGCCAAATAAATATAACAAGGAAGAAGGTGCCATGGGACCAAAAATAAAGGGGAAAAGAGAAGAAAGAAATACTTCCATGACAAATTAGCTCCAAAAGTTTCACTTTTCTAAATCTTTAAATTTTTAGAACTTTTAAACTAAATTTTTCTAAAATAGCTCACCACTAAGAAAACACCAAGATAATTGATAAAAGCTTGGAAAAAGTATATCACCAAACCGCTCCCCCACACTTAAATTGGACAATGTCCTCCTTGGCAAAAGATAAACACCAGAAAGCATCCCCAAAGGGACCAAAAATAATAAAGGGGTAGAAAGTTTAAGTAATACTTCCCAAGTGCAATAATGCTCTAATAGATAGCCAAGCTTGAGTTAAAGAGAAAGGCTTGTCCAAGAGGGCTTTATACGTAGAAAATAAAACACAAATAAAATTACAATAAAATAAAAACATACCTAAATAAAAGAAAACAAACTAAAGAAAAAGACTAAAATAAAACAAAAACTCTCTACACCCATCATGCCTCCTCATCAAACCTTTGGAAAAGAGATTAAAGCTCCAAGATAGGCATAATGAATGTGGAAAGAATGGAGGATTTTAAAAAAATGGAAGGTTCATGAAAACGATTTGTCTCAGCAAAACCAAACATATAAACCTCATTCTCTAACATTCCTTTAGACACATAAATATCTTTTTCAACATATGAGTGCACATGGTATCTAACGGAGGCATCAACTTTGAAATCACCGAGTAACCCTTCAAAAGAATTTTTACAATTTAAAATACCCTTTTGAACTTAGTACTTGCATTCTTAAAGATGGGATTGGGCAATCCTTACTTTTCAATGCTTCTACAAATACCAAGTTACCTCCCTGAAATTGGGGTGAAGGGTAGAATTCGCCAACATCCTCAAAGGGTTTCTTAGAATGAATAATAAATCCAACTTCTTGAGGCATGTTAAACTCCATACATCAGCAATGGAACCGTTGTTTTCCAAGAAGTGAGAGGAACCTAAGAAATCATGTGACAAAGAAATATTAAAATTATGAGCACCTAGAGTAGAATTAAATACCTCTCGTGCCACATCATGCAATTGTTCCTCATAGCCGCTCTTTTTGTTCCATGGTCGCTTGTACGGGCTAGCTTGAACTCATGAGTCTCCTCAACAATCTTAAATAATTGTTTCCTTTGATTGCACACGTTGGGAAGCTTTTTCATGCCGCTGAACAAATGAATTTGTATTGGTAACAAAAGAATTCACTAATGCTTCTAATGACGTCTCACTAAAAACATCAATGTGAGCTTGTAATTTTGCCAATCAACACACTAATGTTGGTTTTTATTTTCTTTTTTTTTTGAATGCAACAGGCAGTAATGATGAATCATGCAATTTAATTTATGAAAACATGATAAAAAGAACAAAATAAAACGACGAAAATAAAAATGTTTCAAACAGCAAAAATGACTTCACTACTTTCCACGACCTACACCTATAAATGACAAGAAGAAAGTTAGATAACAAAATTAAAAGAAGAACAAGTTAGTCAGTAAAACAGGGTCAAGGTTAGTAAGTTAGGTTATATAGGTATACAGAAGATACATAAGATACAAAAGATACCACCGTTTTGTGGAAAGAACAAGTATACATATTTACATATTTACATGGTTAAATCAACAAAATCCAAGCTTCATGCTATTGTTCCCTGGCAACGGTGCTAAAAACTTGATGTGTCTGGACTTGGGTATAAAAATCATACAAAAACAAAGCACGTTCTCAATCAAGTTTAAATTAAAATGTTAAACCCAAATCACACATATGAGTAAGCGTACTCATCATTAACTGAGCATAGGGTTCAAACGAGTGTCGATCCTCATGGAACAAGTAGATATTAATTACCTTTCTTTCATTGTTTAACCGGCTCGATAAAACAAAACCAAAATAAAATAAAATAAAAGAAAATAAAAACAAAAATATATACATGTCAAGGATGTAGATTTATGTAATTCAAACTATTGATTAGACAACCATGATCTTAAAGTACCCAACCTCTATTATAACTAATTATTCTCTTGGCATCATGAAGAATTAAAATAGACTCACTTCTTTCTCAATCCATGAATGCCTATCTTCTAGGTAACTTAGTATCACATACTCTGTCTCAACCAGTCTTACCCAAAAGATGCATTAAACACAATTCTTTGATCAAGTCCCATTCTCAGGCAAACTTAACCCATGAAATTAACCAATTGAATCCATATTCTGGCAGACATCAATTAACCTTTAATTACCCTATTCTTGCAATTAACCCTAATTTCAGGCAAGTTAAAAGGCAACAAATATGAAATCAATCAATTTAAACCATCAACCCTATTTTCAAGCAAGTTAACGGCACAATCAATTAATCTCGCAATCAACCCAAGTAATTAAATACCAAGAATAACAATCAGTTAATCAAAAGATCAAATAACTCTAAATATTATGAATATATAAACCAATGTTAAATTATAATAAAACAATTAAAACATCATTGTCAAGAAAAAGAAAACAAAGTAAAAGAAAGCACTCATAGACAAGCCTCATTCTTCTTCCTTTGAAGACCTTCTTGTACAATCCTCCTTGAATTGAAGAATTCCTCCTTGGATTAAGTGATTTTCTATGATGACTTATGAATTCTCCCCTTTTCCCTTGTGTTTTTCATCTATTTATAGGCTTAAGAAGTGCCTAAACTCGTATGTACAAAGTTCTTGGTGTTGGGGATATGCCCTAGAGTCAATTTATACTTATACAATTATCATTATGTTTTATATAATAATAAGAGGCTTTCCTTTCCATGAATAGTAGTTTTTGTTTTGTTGGTCATCAAGTACGTGACTTGATAGTAAAACCCTACAATGAATACAATGACTATTCTAAAACTGTCCCTGATCGATTATTATTATTGGAATAATAATAAATTAAGATTAGTATGTTTGTGACTTGATGGCTATGTTTTACTGGCCATGGATATTTGTGATATCGAGTCAAGACATAAATAAATGTTAGAGAACATTGTATTGGACATGACCCACTGTGAGAGTACTTCATGGAATATGTCATAAGTACTTTCTAGTCATAATAATATTGAAAGTCCTTCGACCTAAATTCATCATAGTTTCCTACTTGATAAATTCTATATTTTGACATTGTCTAAAGTTGTCTTTAACCAGATAATAAATTAGACTACTGTTGGATATAGAATAAATCAAGGAGAGGAATATGATTGATTGTGAAGGAATTTGTCCCTCTCAGTTATGGGAGAGATATCCATAGGCCCCTTGATAAGTTAGACTGTTAAAAATGCATGGCCGTGCTCAAATATATCAATCTAAGATATTGATATCATTTGTTTGAACAGTCTACTATGAAATCAAGAAATAATTGATTAAGCTTAATAAGGATGACATGCTCCGTGCCTTATGCTTAATCTGGATATCGTGTGACAAAAGGACTAAATATAAAATTATGGTTTGGTTCAAAGAGATCACCGATCTTCATTTAACCTGGATAGTTATAATGTTTTGCTAGAAACCGCTTATAACTTGTGGGCCATTTAAATATGATTTAGGCACACTGCCAGTGTTAAATGAACCTATAGGGTCACACAATAAGCGAACTTGTTAGGTTATTTTTCTGGTGACCAGGTTCGATGAATCTGGATGATATCCAGATTATAAGAATCTGACTCGGTAAATTAATTAGTTAAATTACTGAGATAATGGCAGAATCTTATCATATCAGTTTTAATTTAATTTAAATTTATATTAGAATATGATAAGATATTATTAGGGTTGGACTCTAAGAGGTTCGGAGGTTTTTAAGAAAACCTTAGCCGTCTTTTAAATAGTCCAATTTTTCGGTTGAGAACATTCGTGCGATTCTCTACCAGAAAGAAAAAAAACCCTCTCAAACCCTAGGCGCTAGCACTCCCCGGGTATCGAGTGAGTTCGCGGTGTGTATCCGATAGAGGACGTTCGCATACTGCAGCGTCTAGTAATTGTTCGGGTTGAACGTACAACAACGCAACCAGAATCGAAGGATTTCGATTACAGCAACCAGAGGTAATTCTTAAAGCTTAGATCTTCTTAATCGTTTACTTGGGTCCTCGGGAGGGATTCGTGGATGTTTTCCGCGTTTAGGAGTCCACGAATCCTAACACTTGGCTGAGTAGAAGTTGGAAGATATTAAAACTCCTCAAGTTTCCAAAAACGCGTAGAAAAATCACAGCACTGCCTTGAGGACAGAACATAGCCGACACCGTCTTGGTCCTTCGGAGCCGGCGCTGCCTGTGTTTTGCTTCTCCACTTGTTCATCGATTTTTTTTCCGAATTGTGCGCATAAGTTCCAGACTGCAGCCGGCGCCGGTTCCAGCCTCATAGTCGGCGCCGCTTTAGTTCTGCTTTGCGACGGTTTTGCTTCGTTTTACCCAAAAATTTGAAATAATGAACAAAATACCTTTCTAAGGGTAAAATCTCAAATATGAAAGAATATAACTAGTTATTGCACAAAATGTCTTATAAAAGAGCATTAAATAACTAAGTAAAGTTTGACTAATTTTGCCCCTACCAATATGTTACCACAAATCTATTTAGCTTTGGTTTCTACATAGAAATAATTAAATTTGTTAGGAGTATGTTTGTACATTCCCCGTTACCTTGAACTTTAAGTGGGTTACTCATCAATGCTACTACTTAAAGTTTTCCTTATCATCTAAATTTCCTTGTTACACCTGTCATGTTCCCATTTTTGGTTATTTTATAAAGGAAAATTAGCCAATTCAATCCTATAAATTTTATGTTTTAAAGGTTTATTAGGTCTATTTTCTATTTTTTTTAACTTTTAGGTCTCCTAATTTTTATTTTGATGCAGTTTTTTGGCATTTTTTAGGATTCTGTTAGTTAAATCATCATTTAACTAATGGAATCATAATAAAAGGACCAAAATGACACAAAAATTATAGTTAGGGAATCTAACAAGTAGAAAAAAAAATAGATCAAAATTTAGTTATTTAATTTTTTCTCTGCATTATTTTCGTTATTATTTTTTTGTTATTGTCTTATGTGATTTTTTGTTATTGGAGTTTTGGTTTGTGTGATTTTTTACTATTGGAGGAAATTTGGTTTGTTATTGTGGCCTCTTCCTAACACTTTCTTTGCTAGAACAACCATGCCTTTTCTTGGACTGCCGCTACCATCATAGCTACTTGGGATGGTGAACCCAGCTGCAAAAGTCACTGATTATGAGTGTAGTGACAATTATATACATTTCTACCCTTCTTTTTATCAAATTTTGCTTTTTCTCAGTTGAAACCCTGTGATCAACAAAATTTTTGAATGGAGAACATATTGATGCCCTGGAGTAGTACCGGCCCTTTCCAACTCACTCTTGATTGAAAGCTAAAAGTGATTGAGGGAGAGGATATAATTAATTTATATATGTAATTTCTCAGGAGTTCTTATAAAGAACAATTAAAGAGAACAAGGAATAGAGAAAAGTTCTCTGGTAAAGTAATGTAAATATCATAATTTGTTATATAATTGTTGCCTTACAAGAGGGAAGTCGATGAGACTGGTGATCGGCTACTCTTTCGATGAATATAAACAGTCCGATGGAAAGATGAATGTGTGAGCCGGATCCTTTAAAAGACGTGGGTTCCTTGAACTTACTATAGAAAGGATCTAAGAAAGCAGGAATATTGCATGCGGAAGACAATTAGGACTGAAATCAGTGTATTTTGATTGATCTTGATAAAAAGAACGAATACAAAAGTACTGAAATTTGAAACCAAAGTAAAATGAAAATGACAAGCTGGTAATAAAAGAATCAGGAAAAATTTTTGAAAACTAAACAATGCTGTAAATGAAGATAAAGATAAAGAAAATGAAAAATAAAAAGGAATTGAAAACTGAAAATTAATAGTCTAGTAGATGTGTTTGTTGGTGTCCTCCATTCTGGGAATCCTTGCTCGTTTTATGCTTGCTGTGGTGTGGTTACCGACTATTTGATCGTGGAGAAAATCTTGCTTCATGGCTTGTTCTTGGCAGTTAAGAACAGTAGTGCTTTATCAATCGTGCCGAGATATGGGGGTGACAACTCATCGGCTCCTGATTTCGATGTTGACCAGGTACATCAGCTGAAGAATTTCTTGACGTCATCATTAGCTTAGCAAAATTCATATCGGCTTCGACTCAAAGTTACCATTGCAACATATCGACTAAAGTTGACGTCAATACATGGCCCCTTGAGTCCCTTTGTTTTGATAGCATGAATAGGTGAAGTGACGAGAATCGTAACTCTTTTAATTTGTAGCCGTTCTTTTCCTGACAAAGTTGGAACGTCCTGATCATTGCAGAAGGTTTCTGACTCCTTGTATTTGAAGCCCGAGAATGGCTAGTCTTTAAATTTCACTTTAAATAGTCATGGTCCCCATTACTTCTCCTTCACCGATACGAATCCCTCTTTTGAAAAAACTCTTATCTCGATTAGACTTCTATCTTTCTTATGAATTTCGACAATATTTCTTGCACTTCTTTGATTAACGATCTCTGAGTTTCCATGGCCGCTCCAATTGATCATACCCCCTGGCTCTGATTCAAGCCGAGGCTAACCTTCATGCCTTGGGCCCTTGGTTATTGCTGATGGAAGTCACCGCCAATCATTTACGGTTTGCCTATCCAGAGGGTTTTGTCCTTCCGTTGAATCGGGATGAATTTTCTATAGCCGGTCTGCCAGTTTCCTTCTGCTATTGGCCACGTCCCTTGAAGAATTACAGAGAGTGGTGTGATCGCTACCACGCTACTTTTGGCGCCCTTTAGGATCAGTGGGGCATCTGAGATGCCATTATGATGTTCGATTTTGACATGGCTTTCGACCACAACCTTTTACTGTTGTTCTGCCGCTCTAGTCCTCGACAATCAACTACTTCATATTCCCCTATGGCATATTCTCTCCGACCATCTTGGACATCTGCACCATCCTGGACTTCTGAAGCGATGGAGATGAGATTCCTAGTCTCCACAATGACGAGAGTTTACCTGCCATTGAAGCGCACCTAGACAAATCTACTGTCTCCTATAGTAATGTCATGGCTACCTAGAGGGGCATAGGTGGCGTTTTGGCTCCTTTCTATGCTTGTGGCTCTGCAAATATATTCTCTGCTCCCATTTGGCGGGGATAAGCAACGAATACTGATACTACGTATCGACTATGCTATGGAAGAAAAGGCGCTGCAACCTGGCCTCTTTGGTGCTGGCCTTAGTATATCGACTGATGA
Source organism: Voacanga thouarsii (assembly GCA_026120185.1). NCBI lineage: Eukaryota > Viridiplantae > Streptophyta > Magnoliopsida > Gentianales > Apocynaceae > Voacanga > Voacanga thouarsii. Next base: position 714,671 of record JANUWF010001120.1, read on the forward strand.
ACTAGATGACTTAAGCCCTAACAGTTGGGAGTGACCCGACCAACCTTGGTGGCCCTCTCTGGGTCATGCAATTGTGGCTTTATCAGTATGTCCCTCAATTTGGCATCAACAACCTCTTTGGGGACTCTGCGGATTTTTCCAACCAGGCCACAGGTTATTGGCTATTGAGAACCCCTGTGAATAGATCTTCTGTCGGTACCATTGTGTCCTATCTTCACCAGAATCGCCTCTAAAACATGCCTCACTTCTTCCCCTACTCTGCTCGAGAGACTGACCCTCTCTGATTAACGAAACTTACCGATGCATTGGAAGGTTGCCAGTAGACCATCTGGGCCAAAGTGTCGTGTCCCAGAGAGCTCTTTTTAGGGGTTAAACCAGGTGCCCGAAGTACCAAATCCTCTTGTGAATAGTACAACCCTTATTGCTTTTCTCGGTAATTTGGGTTGATTCAGGACATCCTTGCTGACCCTGGTTATATATCATCTTATACTATCATATAGGTCTTATCGACTGAAAATGCGCACACTTTAGCCGATAGGTCCCTAACCATTCTCCGCTCTTTTGAGGTTCATCAGTTTCAAGTCATCAGGGAAACCACCCTCAACATCAACCTATGGTGGTGACTGATAAGTGAAATGCTCTTCTCGGCCCCTGTGGAGACGTGGCTGCTCAGGCTGGTTGGGTCGGTATCGGCAGTGGTGGAAACATTAGCACAAAGAAAAGGAAAGCAAAGTAAGATATCTACTAGTCTGATTATCGCGCCATTATTCCAACGCCACCGGTGAGGAAAGCCCCCACTCTTCCACCTACTGATGAGGAAGAAGAGGAAGAATAAACCATCCTCCCTCTACTTAAGCGATAAAAAAGGAGGCAAACCAGCCATACTTCGACAAGGTTTGGATTTCCCGTGTTAATCATTTTTTTGATATTCTTCAATCATCAACTCAAAGCTAACTCCTTATTCTATTCCTTTGCAGAAACAAAAACCCAGCTAATTGGTTATTTCTAACTCTTCCTTAGAGTCGACGGAAGTCATGCTCCTCTTGTCACCTGCAAAAATAACACCAGCCGAGGAATGAACTTAGGCTGCTTCACTTTCATCGGTAATTCCCTGAGCATCTAAAATGCCTGTCTCAGAGAAAGCGGTGGTCGACAAACCTGTTTCTCCTCTTACGAAAATGACTTCTAAGCCCTTTTCAGTAGAGCTTCCAAAGGAGCCTGCCCTTTTTTCGCTAATAATATCTGAGGCCGCTGTGTTAGATCTTCTGCGTGGCTTAATTGGGGCTAACTTGCCTACCAACCAACCTTCTTAGGATGCAATCAGTCGAGCCCTCCTGCTACTTGTGCAATCAACCGATTTTGATATTCCTGTTAAATTGAAATGCCTATCGGCTGATTACCTGGGGCATATGAGGTTTACTCAGCGCTTCTTCTCAAACACTTAGAACAGGAGAGATGAAGCTTTTTGTTAGCTTAAAGCTTTGGAGGTGCTCCAAGAGCAGGAAGCTTTTCTGTAGTTGTGTCGCAAAGAGGCCTCTACCTGCCTAATCGTCCTTCGACCTGAGATTTTCGAAAGAGTTGAAAAAATTGAAGGACATGAGAAACAACTACGAGAGCTCCAGGCGGAGTTAGATTCTGAGAGCTGGGTTTTGGAGGAAAAACTTGAGGCTGAGGGCATCTATCAGCAAATGGCCTCCTCTGCAGAAGAGCCAGCGACCAAATTTCGGGATGAATGACTCATGCTGGAGGCATAGGAAGAACTGCTTCAAATGGAGTTGCAACATTCGGACAAACTGCTTACCGGCATATAGTCTTCGTGGGATAATTTTCAATCCTACTTAACCACTATTTTTTGTTGTCCCAATGAGGCTGGTTTCTCGGGTACTCAAATTGAAGATGTCGAAGCTCTTTCACCTCCAACGGAAGAAATGACTGTTGAGCCAGAAACGACCTAAGAAAAAATGACCAGCGAAGTGAAGGAGGAGGAGGGAATCCCACCGGCGACCACTCTGCTTGGGGAGGATCCGAATTGGCTTGCCATAATTCTGTTCGCTCAGTTGATCGAGATGCCTCCACACTCCTTTTGAAGAGGATTGAATTGTTCTTCTTCTTTTTTTTCTTTCTTTTCCAACTTAATCTCAAAATATAATAGCCATCTGATAAGCTCTTTTGTGATCAGTTGCTTCTCATGAATGCAAATATTTTTCTCCTTTTCTTTTGTTATTATGTTTTTTTCTTCTTATTATTTTTTTACTCTTTTTTTTCCTTACTCTACCGTGGTTCCCACCCAAAATGTAGGATAGAAATTTTTTAAATATTTTCCATTTATGGCATTACTTACCTCTTTTCCATTGAGTGTCATTAGCCGATAAGCCCTTCAATAAAAAACATGTGTAACAAAAAAAGGTCCTTCCTAGGAAATGGACCACTAATCATCGCATGGGTCATTTGGTGCAATGAGTAGTATAGTTTTTCAAAGCATATCTCCTTTCTGAAAGCTCCTCCCCCACACTTTTTGATTATAGGCTCTTCCTACCTTCTCCTTATGCTTTCTGATGTTTTCTAATGCTACCTATCGGTTCTCTTCGGTTTGATCCAAACTCATAGCCAAAGCCAACTTGTAGTCCTCAACCGACAAACAGTGTTGGTAAGCTACTTCAGCCAATCACAGTGATAACTCAATGGGTAGCATTGTATCTTGCCCATATGTAAGCGTAAATGGCGTGAAACTTGTAGCAATTTTGAAAGCATTCTGACAAGCCCACAAAACCTCTTGAAGTGTTTTGTGCCACCTTATGAGATTATCCTCCAATGACTTACGAATCATACTGATCAAGATCTTGTTTGTAGCTTTAGTTTGACCATTGGCCTGTGCATAGTACAGAGATGAATGTAATAGTTTAACTTTAAATTGAGTTAAAAAGTTGCGAACCTTATCTCCCATGAACATGGTTCCTTGGTCAGTCGTTATTGTTTTAGGCATGTTGAATCAGAAAAGAATACTCTACTGAAAGAAGGCGATAACAGTAGACTGGGTTACCCTGGTTAGGGCTTGTGCCTCTATCCACTTGGTGAAATAATCCGTTGCCCTTTAGTCGATGGCGGGTGAATCTTGCCGATGACATTTAGAGCCCAACCCCTGAACGACCACAGCTTGATGATAGGATGTAATTTCGTGGAAGGCACATGATTCAAAAGGTCATGCTTCTAACATACCTCACATCTAGCTGTGTAAACTATGTAGTCCGTGGTCATAGAAGGCCAATAAAATCCGTAATGCTGCAGTGTCTATTTTAACTTTGGACCTACCTGATGAGCACCACATAGGTCTTCATGCATCTCGACTAATGCCTGTGATGCTTCTTACTTTAACAAACATTTCAACAGAACTCTTGAATGGCTTCTTCTAAATAGATCCTTCCCTATCAGCATAAAGTTCAATGCCTTACATTTTACCTCTTGTTAAACCTGGCCAGTAGGCTTCTATAAATATAAAACGAAATCAGAACGCTAGTCTTCTTCATGTTCTTCTCCCGATATTTGCTGACACATTACTACCCCGGGTCTTTTCTTGAAACCTGAAACCATTTGAGCTAAATTGTTTGCCCCCTGGTTCTTAACTCTAGGAACATGAGTCAAGATAACTTCCGAAAAGTATTGCAGTAATGCTTTTACTTCCTGTAGCTTATCCAACAAAACAGGGTTAGTGTATTTATACTCACCTGAAGTTTGTCGGATGACAACTTGAGAATCTCCTATTATATTGACCACCCGTGCATCCAAAGCATTCAAGATTCACAGTCCCAAAATGAGAGCATCATACTTTGTCTGATTATTTGAAGTCCCTTTTCTTAATTCAAACAGAATTCTTCCTTATCGTCCGCAAAGAGCTTTAATGATCAAACCGACTCCTGTCTTATACTGGGTGCTAGATCCATCGAACTGCAACTTCCATGGTTTGTATGAAACATATCCCTGTGCCTCTTCTTTTTCAGGATTGGGCACTTCTAAGTATAGATGTTCAGCCAAAAAATCAGCTATGGCTTACCCTTTCATTGCTTTCAAAGGCAAGTGAGTCAGGGAGAAAGCATGTAGCTTAATAGCCCATTTCATTAAACATCCTTGTAGCAAATGGCAGTTTAACAGGTATCTGACAAGATCAATTTTGCACAGGACTTGCACTTCCCTTGCCTCGGTGTCCGTCTGGTTCCGGCTGAGGTAATATACTGCTCTTTCAATCTCCTGTGCATCGTCTTGAGCTAACAAGCATCCAATAGATTCTTGAGCCACTGAAATGTACAATTTCAAGGGTGCCTTATCACGTGGCAGTATCAAAATAAGTGGTTGTGATAAAGCCGTCTTGATTTGATCAAAAGCCATCTAATGCTCTGGCTGCCAGATGAACTCTAGAGACTACTTTAAACGGAGTAGGGAAGAGAATACCTTTTGCTAGAAAACGTCGCAAGAAATTAATCTTTCCTAGGAAATTTGGAGCTCTTTCTTGGATTGCAGTGGCCTTGCCTGTAGAATATCCCTTGCTTTATTCTGGTCCACTTCAATTCCTCTTTGGTGCGCTAGGAATCCAAGGAAATTTCTAGCTGAAACTCCGAAAGCACATTTGGAGTGGTTGATTTTTAACCGGTGTTTGCGCATTCGGAGAAAGGCTTGCTCCAATCACCTTAGGTGTTGTGAGAAAGTGGGCGATTTAACTACTAAATCATCAATATAAACTTCTATGGTCTTGTCGATGAGATCATGAAAAATGAGGTTCATGGTTCTCTGAAAGGTAGCTCTAGCATTTTTCAAATTGAAGGGCATAACTAGCCATTTGAATAAATCGATAGAACCTGAGCATAAAAAAGGTATCTTCCGCGTATTCTCTTCGACTATAAATATCTGATTGTAACCAGAATATCTATCCACAAAGCTTAAAATTTGGTTTCTTGCTACCGAGTCTACCAACATGTCGACCATTAGCATGGTGTATTCATCCTTTGGTGTGGCCAAATTCAAATTTCTGAAATCAACACAAACCCATAGCTAGCCGTTTTTCTTAATGATGGGAACAATATTGGACACCCAGTCAGCATAATGACAAGTACAGATGAAAACCACACCAAAATAACCTCTCAATTTCTTCTTTGATTCTAGGTAGGAGTGCGGGATTAAAATGCCGGGCATGCAAGTTGCTTATGGGGCTTGAAACCTTCTTTAACCGGTAAGTAATGCTCCACAATACCTCTTTCCAATCCTAACATTTCATGATAATTTCATGCAAAATAATTTTTGTTCCTACGAATCAGAGCTGTTAAGGCATTCCATTGATCAAAAGTTAAGCATAAGCTTTCCTTTGTAGTTATGTTTTCTCCAAGTTCCCTGATGTCCACCTCCGTTAACAGGTCCTGAGCGATAAAATTGGGTGCATGCCGAACATCAGGGTCCTTTATTTTCAAACTTTTACCTTCCAATCCTTCCATTGTAATTTGATTGTGAGCCATGGTGAGCTTGGCATAATAGCTAGGATCAAAGGTAGAGCGGTAAAACACAACCTCGTTCATGTGCACTTCTGTTGAGAATGGATTGGGGGTGGCTAGTATCTTTTCCACTCGCTCTTCCATTCCAATTCAACATCATTTAATGGAGCGTTGATGGAACACAATGGTTCACGTGAATCTAATCCCTACCTAGTAAGATAGAGTAAGTCGACTTTGTCGTGATTCCAATGAAAACAGTTTTACTAACCTTAGATCAAACTGCTACCTCGAAAGGGATGACCCCTTCTGCTTTGGCTACAACCCTAGTGAAATTAAGCATTTGGATATCTGTAGGAGATAAATCATGTTTATCCTTACCTAAACACTTTAAGGTTGCCAACGGCATTACATTCAGCATAGCTCCTCTATCGATGAAGACCCAAGAGAAAGGCCTTCCATTGATATGCACCTTAATGTACAACGGCTTGAGATGATTAGTATGTTCTGCCATTGGGATTGGGAAGAACATACCTTCCAAAAACACCTTGAACTCAATGACCTCAACGACAGCTTCTTTCATTGCATAGTAGTCTTCCTCTACTACTTCTTGTTCAGCCCTTGCTCGGAATTGTGAGGGGAGAATGCTAAGTATATTTTAACTCAGAGAATCAGAGACCTGTTCATCTAACCATTTCTCAGTCATTTATTTCTGCTAAGCCCTTTTTTCTTTTGCATTTGCCACTGCACTACTGTTGTCACAGTATAAACTAATGGCTTGAGATGCAGAAGGAACCACCTCAAGTTCTATCAAGAACTTCTTTAACCATACTGCCTCTTTAACTATTTCACAAGCCACCACATATTCAACTTTGTAGAGTTGATAGGGCCTAAATTAGTCATATTTTTTTTAATTATTTGAGGCTATTTTGTGATACATTCTGTTTAATAACTAGTTATATTCCTTTATATTTGAGATTTTACCATTGGAAAGGTATTTTGTGCATTATTTTAGATTTTAGGGGTAAAACAAAGCCGAAACATCGTAAAACAGAACAGAGGCGGTGCCTGCCAGGACAGAGGAACCGGCGCTGGTTTCTTTTACTTTGTTTTCTTTTTCTTGAACAATGATGTGTTAATTATTTTATTATAATTTGACATTATTTTAGGTTTTCATGATATTTGAAGTTATTTGATCTTTTGATTAATTGATTGTTCTTCTTGATATTTAATTACTTGTATGTATTACGAGATTAATTAGTTGTTTCTTTTCATTAACTAGCTAGACCAAAGGGGTTGATGGTAGTTTCAATTTATTGATTTCATATTTATTGGCTGTTAACTTGCTAGACTAAGGGGGTTAATCACTGAGGATTGAGTAATTAAAGATTAATTGATGTCTGCCAGACTAAGGATTCATTGATTAGTTTCAGGTTTTAAATTTGCCAGACTAAGGAAATTTAATCAAGGATTGTGTTTAATGCGTCTTGTGGGTGAATTAGTTGAGACAGACCAAGTGATACTAATTTATCTAGAGGATAGTGGTTTTATGGATTGACCAAAGAAGTGAATTTACCTTAGTCCTTCATAATACCAAGAGAATAGTTAGTTATAATAATGATTGAATACTTTAAGATTGTATTTGTCAAAATAATGGTTTAAGTTATATAATTCTCCATCCTTGACACATGTATATATTTTTATTTTATTTTATTTCATTTTTCTTTTTATTTTTTTGTGACTTTATTGAGTCGGTTAAACAATGAAAGAAAAGCGATTAATGCATACTTGTTCCTTGAGGATCGACACTCATTTGAATCCTATGTTATGTTAATGATGAGTACACTTGCTCATATGTGTAATTTAGGGTTAACGTTTTAATTTAACTTGATTGAGAATGTGCTTATTTTTTATATGATTTTTATACCCAAATAAATACGCATCAAGTTTTTACTGAGGAATAATATCATGAAAGCTTAGATTTTGTTGATTTAACCATGTAAATATGTAAATATGTACAATTGTTCTTTTCGCAAAAAGGTGCTATCTTTTGTATCTTGTGTATCTTTGTATACTCTTGTAATCTAATTTACTAACTTTGACTAACTTTGTATTTTGTTGTAATCATGAATTTTGTTATCTAACTCGCTTCATGTTGTTTTTTTTAAGGTGTTATCCTTGGTACATACCCGAAAATCTGAAGGCGAGATAGTCGATTTTGACCCGGAAATCGAAAGGACACTATCAAAGATCCGCCGGACAATCCAAATGAACTTCATCATCGACATGGATGGTGCTCAAAATAACAATGTTGGGAATATTAGGAGGGTTATGGATGACTTTGTGAAGCCTGTAATCGCGGGCACATGCTCGAGTATCACTAGGCCTAGGGTGGATGCGAATAATTTTGAGATAAAGCCCAATATTATCCAGATGGTCCAAAACATGGTTCAATTTGATGGGCTACCTGAAGAAGATCCCAATGCCCATTTAGCTAGTTTCCTTGAGATTTGTGATACTTTTAAAATGAATGGTGTTTCTAAGAATGCCATAAAGTTAAGACTTTTTCCTTTTTCTTTGTCGGATAGAACCAAATCTTGGTTAAAGTCTTTACCTATAGGTTCCATCACTACTTGGAATGCCCAAGCTGAAAAATTTCTGGCCAAATATTTCCCTCCAGCTAGGACAGCCAAACTTAGAAACGAGATTTTTGCCTTCCAACAACTAGATTTTGAGCCCTTGTATGAAAGTTGGGAGAGATTCAAGGAGATGCTGAGGAAATGCCCACACTACGGATTTGAGCTAGGAATGCAGATGCTCATTTTTTTGAATGGCCTCACGTTCGCAACACGCCAAGTGGTGGACTCTTTTGCAGGGGGTTCCATCAATCATAAGACCCCGGAACAGGTATTCGATTTTATTGAAAATCTGGCTTCTAATAACTACTCTTAGGGAAGTATAAGGTCTAGAGTTCATGTGCAAGAAGTACACAAAGTGGATGCTGTGGCAGCATTGGAGGCTAATGCCTTGACTCAGAAGATGGAACAAATGGTGATGCCTTAAGACCAGGTATTAAACGTAAGTTGTGATTTCTGTGGAGAGGGACACCCAAATCATGAATGCCAAAATATGGGTTCACTCCAAGAAACCACAGAACAAGCGGCCTTTGCAGGTAATGTCCGTCCAGGTAACAATCCTTATAGCTCTACTTATAATCCTGGTTGGAGAAATCACCTTAATTTCTCTTGGAGCAACGGAAACCAACCTAGGCAGGGTTCTTTAAATTTTGAAGGAAATCAAAGGAACTAACCCCCTATGAACAATAATGCAGCACCTTCAAAGCCACCATTGGAGGAATTGATGGGCCAATTGGTAAGTACAACGGAGACTAAGTTCCAAGGAGTCGATGTTACAACCAGAAACCTAGAGGCCTCCATGCACAACTTGAAAAACCAAATTGGTCAACTGGCCAAACTACTGGGGGATCGTCAAATCGGAACATTGCTAAGAAACACTAAGGAAAATCCATGGGATTAAAGCTGTGGAAAACATTGAAGCTAATTTTTTTTTTTTTTACTTTTAGTTTTGTGATTGGGACAATTTTTATTTTTGTCATTTTGGTTGATTATTTCTCATGAATTAAAGTGAATAATTCATCATTATTGTGTGTTCATCCTTTTTCTTAATTTATATATAAAAAAAAGGAGAGAGAAGGCCGGACAAAATGCAGCCGGCGCCGACTATGAATAGGACCGGCGTCAGTTCCTGTTGGGCAAGGCATAAGAAATAGGCTATTTTGGCCACTTCTTCTTTCAAACTCTCCAACTCCCTCTCAAACCCTTTCTAACCCGCGCCGGCTTCACCTCCCCCACTTCTCGAATTTTGTTTTTTCACCTCCCAATCACTTTTATAACATACATCTACCTTTCTTTTGTTGATCCTACGGATCAAAAGTCTCTAAATCTTCCATTTTTTTTTTACAAGAAACTCAACTTCAATCCACAAGCAAAGAGCTTGGATTTCTATAAAAAGACTACATCTTTTGCTTGCCCATGTATACACAAGCACAAAAGTATGATTTTTATTCAATTCCTATGGTTAAAATGGTGTAAATGACTTTTTCTAATTTTGGGAACAATTTTGGCCAAAATTGGGAGTTGTTTATGTTTTCTTGAATTGTGCATTACCTCTTAAGCTTCATGACTTTAGCTAGATTATGAGTTAATGGTTCTTGGATACTTGATTCATGCACATGATCATTAGGACATTCAGGCATATATCTAAGGTTCGAATTGTAGCTATTTCTGATGGTTGAGTAATTGCTGCAAATGGACCTTGAATTATTTTTCACGTACTGCCATGATGATGCATTCATTCACATGATCATGTATACTCGAATGCATTAGGGATATTTAACACATTTATGCTTTATAGTGAGCTTTATATGTATTCTTGCAGGTTGTGTTGAATTGATTGAAGGAGATTGAATTGGTTGTTGACTGGAGTGTGCGATACATTGAAGGAGTTTGGGCATTGTTGTTGTGAGATTAGTTGAGGGTTGAGTGAGAGTTGCGGATTGTATTTGAAACGGGTAGCTACAACTCTTTTTAATTCATTGAGCTCATTTGTTATATCCTCATATTTTCACTACCACTTCCTTGACAATATGTCTAGAGCATGGGGTCAATCCTCTAAAAGGGCGAGAGCTTCGTCTTTCTCAGCCCCCTTATCCATTGATCCCTTGTTCCTTAGACTAACTATGTTTATCGATCCATCATGTGAGGAATGGTATAATAGGAGTATTGGATTGTATGCCCTCTTAGACTAGGTTTCTGATGTAAAATTAAATATTTTAATAAAAGAATTTATTTTCAGAAATTGTTTGTGAATTTACTTTTTGTTTGTGCACGATTTTCATTTGGAACAGACCCATTGTGTTTAAATAAGTGGTTCATGTGAATGGTGGTCTTTCACAGTAAGGTATGGATCACGGGTTATTTAACACATAAACATTTGTTCTTAACCTATTGATGAGATTGGGAACCTCATCATGTTTAGGTTATTATGTTATGAATTCCAAATGGGGAATGGCTTACCTTTAGCCAGTGAGTAGTCCACTCACTTCATGACATAAGCGTATTTCGAATACGTAGGACAGGACTTGTAGTAGTGGTTTCTAATAGTACTATATGATAGAAACCTAGACTAATACCGCTACAGCGTGGACTAGTACTCTACGACTTGAGTATGAGTTGGAGGTCTGGCGAAGCTGGAAGCATATACTTTGATTTGCTATAGTTGAGGTTCTATCATAGGGCCGATATACTTGCATGTTGGGTATCTGTGACTAGTTAGTTAAGACAGACTTGTACAAGATAGTTTCTGCGCTATATCGTCCCTTGTGGTTATTCGAATGGTCTAAAATGTCCAGGGCCCTGGGAAACATGACTTGGATGTTTGCTTTAGGGTAGCTCCCTTGGAAAGCGAAAATACTCCAGGAAGTCGTGGATCATTGGACTAGAAGCCTAAGGATGGTATATGTCTTTTAGAGGGGTGTTAGTACACTTCTCCCTCTCTAAATGAACGGCGATGTGTAGAGGGGTATTTTAGTCATTTCACCTGTAGGTCGGAGACTTTGCTAATGCTGCATTATCCTTGGGGTTAATATTTTCTTATGGTGATATTAGGAAATATTTAAAATGTAAAATACAGCTATTTATATAGCAGGGGTATTTTGGTCATTAGCAGCCAAGGCGATGTGTCTTTTTGGTCCTCGAAATAGCCCGTAAGTCCTAACTAATTTTGGGTTGAGGAATTGGTCTCAGTTCAAGAGGATTTTATTTTATTTTATTTTATTCAGGAAGTCTAATTTATTATTGGACTGGATTAATAAAATAAATAAATTAATTAAAATAGGAGTTGAGAGAGATTTAATTATCTAGTTTAATTGGTTAATTAATTATTCAGGGCCTAGGTCCAGTATAAATAATTAAGAAATTAACCTGGAATTAAACTAGGGAAAATAATTAATGTTTAATTATTTATTGGGTTATTTATATAGGCCCAAGAAATAAATAATTAAAGATTAATTATTATGGTTCATTTGGGCTCATTAATTATTTATTGGGTTGTTTATATAAGCCCAGGAAATAAATAATTAATGTTTATTATTTTGGGCCTTTTGGGTCCAAGAAAAATAATAAATATTTTTCTGGCTCAATAGCTTGGACCTTAGGGTTTTTTCCAGATACGGTTAAGAGGAGTTTAGGGTTAGGCCAAACTGATTCTCAGGATAACATCCGGGTGTTTTGAAATCCCGGGGATATGTTTATCAGATAATGAGAGACCTAATTTTGGCTAACTAATAAACAACTCTCTGGAAAAAGAAAAACCCGAATCTCCCTAGCCTTACATAGAACTCACGTCTCTCTCTCTGCTCTCTCTCACGTCTCCCTTTTCTTGTTGTTCTTCTTGGGCTTTGCTAACCAATAGCAAGTGAACCAAGGAGAATTGAGACCATTCCTCTTCACTATAGTGTTCACCGACTAGAGGTTAGGCAGAGGAATATTCCGAGAGCTGGAAAGCTTGGCGTTGATGCAAACAAGGCGAAGTAGAAGGCTAGCGGGTGTTGAACTGGAAGCTTCTTCAAGTGGGCGAAGCGAGGCGATTCTAGTCGTTCAATCCGCTCCTACTCAACCTAGAAGGATTAAGGAGCGCAAAGGTATGATCTTCACGCTTCCGTATGGCCTCTAAGGCTTGCGGTTTATTTTTCTCTCCGTTTTTTTTAAACCGTGCATGCTCCCCTGTTTTCATCTCCCTTAAGGAGAGCATCTAACAAGATCATTGTAGAGCATACATTCGCACCTACCCTAGACCATGCCCTTAAATTAGGAATGATGTTTAGAAGGCTAGAATGGGGATTGATAGTACAGCTAAAAAGGAATTATTGTCCAATGCTAATCAAAGAATTTTATGCCAACATGGTTGACAAGGGTAATAAACAGCTTCCCCATATTAAGATGAGAGTGAAAGGAATCCCCATTATCATCACACAAAATCACTTAGCTAATCTTCTCTAGGTGTTTGATGATGATTCTTGGCTAGGGATAGATGTTAACAATCAAAAAATTCTTTCTGACCCTAATTGGGATGCCAGTGGGACTTGAGCCATTCTAGTGTTGTATAAGCATAATGCCTTCCAAGCCAACAGTGTCTATTCGAACAATGATCTTGCTGCCAACTTTAAAGCTCTAGTCTATATGTTTGGGTTCAATGTTGTATCTTGTGCTAGTGGATTTAATGAGGCCCGCCTTATTGACACCTACATTTTGCATAGGATGATGAACACCCTGCCTATCCCTCTTACACCCTTGATTATACAATCCATTAGGGATGTGGTTCATCACCATCTCTCTACCAAAGCCTTCGTCTTCCCTCTAGTTATCATGAAAATTCTAAAAGACTTTGGTGTTAGTATTGAGGGAGAATTGATGGAGGCTACCACTGAGCACGATATGGTTACAGAACAAATATTGATGAGTTGTGAGTACAAGTACAACCAAGAGTTGAAAAAGTGGCTAACCCCCCATAAGGTCAGGTATCCCGGTCAGGTTAGGCCACCCCCTATGGAGGAGGAGCACCCACCGCCACTAGCACGCGCACGAGCTTGCAGTTCTCCGTCCCAACCCAGGACTGACTTCGAGACTACTGTGCTAGGACAGTTAGTCCAGCAGACGAAGATGCTATTGGATTGTATGCCCTCTTAGACTAGGTTTCTGATGTAAAATCGAATATTTTAATAAAAGAATTTATTTTCAGAAATTGTTTGTGAATTTATTTTTTATTTGTGCACGATTTTCGTTTGGAACAGACCCATTGTGTTTAAATAAGTGATCCATGTGAATGGTGGTCTTTCACAGTAAGGTATGGATCATGGGTTATTTAACACATAAACATTTGTTCTTAGATTATTGATGAGACTGGGAACCTCAACATGTTTAGGTTATTATGTTATGAATTTCAAATGGGGAATGGCTTACCTTTAGCCAGTGAGTAGTCCACTCACTTCATAACATAAGCGTATTTTGAATACGTAGAACATGACTTATAGTAGTGGTTTCTCAAAGTACTATATGGTAGAAACCTAGACTACTACCGCTACAGCGTGGACTAGTACTCTACGACTTGAGTATGAATTGGTGGTCTAGCGAAGCTGGAAGCATATAGTTTGATTTGCTGTAGTTGAGGTTCTATCATAGGGCCAATATACTTGCATGTTGGGTATGTGTGACTAGTTAGTTAAGACAGACTTATACAAGATAGTTTCTACACTATATTGCCCCTTGTGGTTGTCTGAATGGTCTAAATTATCCAGGGCCCTGGGAAACATGACTTGGATGTTTGCTTTAGGGTAGCTCCCTTAGAAAGCGGAAACACTCCAGGAAGTCGTGGACCATTGGACTAGAAGCATAAGGATGGTAGATGTCATTTCGGGGGGTGTTAGTACACTTCTTCCTCTCTAAATGTACGGCGATGTGTAGAGGGGTATTTTAGTCATTTCACCTGTAGGTCGGAGACTTTGCGAATGCAGCATTGTCCTTGGGGTCAATATTTCCTTATGGTGATATTAGGAAATATTTAAAATGCAAAATACAGCTATTTATATAGCAGGGGTATTTTGGTCATTTTAGCAGCCAAGGCTGTTGGATTGTATGCCCTCTTAGACTAGGTTTCTGATGTAAAATCGAATTATTTAATAAAAGAATTTATTTTCAGAAATTGTTTGAGAATTTACTTTTTGTTTGTGCACGATTTTCGTTTGGAACAGACCCATTGCGTCTAAATAAGTGATCCATGTGAATGGTGGTCTTTCACAGTAAGGTATGGATCACGGGTTATTTAACACATAAACATTTGTTCTTAACCTATTGATGAGACTGGGAACCTCATCATGTTTAGGTTATTATGTTATGAATTTCAAATGGGGAATGGCTTTCCTTTAGCCAGTGGGTAGTCCACTCACTTCATGACATAAGCGTATTTCGAATACGTAGCACAGGACCTGTAGTAGTAGTTTCTCAAAGTATTATATGGTAGAAACCTAGACTACTACCGCTACAGCGTGGACTAGTACTCTACGACTTGAGTATGAGTTGGTGGTCTAGCGAAGCTGGAAGCATATACTTTGATTTGCTGTAGTTGAGGTTCTATCATAGGGCCAATATACAAGATAGTTTCTGTACTATATCGCCCCTTGTGGTTGTCCGAATGGTCTAAATTATCCAGGGCCCTGGGAAACATGACTTGGATGTTTGCTTTAGGGTAGCTCCCTTGGAAAGCGGAAATACTCCAGGAAGTCGTGGATCATTGGACTAGAAGCATAAGGATGGTAGATGTCATTTAGGGGGGTGTTAGTACATTTCTTCCCCTCTAAATGTACGGCGATGTGTAGAGGGGTATTTTAGTCATTTCACCTGTTGGTCGGAGACTTTGCGAATGCAGCATTGTCCTTGGGGTCAATATTTCCTTATGGTGATATTAGGAAATATTTAAAATGTAAAATACAGCTATTTATATAGCAGGGGTATTTTGGTTATTTTAGCAGCCAAGGCGATGTGTCTTTTTGGTCATCGGGATAGCCCGTAAGTCCTAACTATTTTTGGGTTGAGGAATGAGTCTCAGTTGAAGAGGATTTTATTTTATTTTGTTTTATTTTATTCAGGAAGTCTAATTTATTATTGGACTCGAATAAAATAAATAAATAAATAAAATAGGAGTTGAGAGAAATTAATTATCTAGTTTATTTGGTTAATTAATTATTCAGGGCCAAGGTCCAGTATGAATAATTAAGAAATTAACCTAGAATTAAACTAGGGGAAATAATTAATGTTTAATTATTTATTGGGTTATTTATATAGGCCTAAGAAATAAATAATTAAAGATTAATTATTATGGTTCATTTGGGCTCATTAATTATTTATTGGGTTACTTATGTAAGCCTAAGAAATAAATAATTAATATTTATTATTTTGGGCCTTTTGGGTCCAAGAAAAATAATAAATATTTATCTGGCCCAATAGCTTGGACCTTAGGGTTTTTTCCAGATATGGTTAAGAGGAGTTTAGGGTTTGGCCAAACAGATGCTCAGGATAACATCCGGGTGTTTGAAAAATGATATCCCGGGGATATGTTTATCAGATAATGAGAGACCTAATTTTGGCTAACTAATAAACAACTCTCTGGAAAAAGAAAAACCTCAGTTTTCCCTACCAAACAAGACTCTCATGTCTCTCTCTGGACTCTCACGTTTCTTCTTCTGGTTTTCTCCTTGTTCTTTGCTAACCAATAGCGAGCGAACCAAGGAGAATTAAGACCCTTCCTCTTCACCATAGTGTTCACCAACTAGAGGTTAGGCAGAGGAATATCCCGAGTGCTGGAAAGCTTGGCATTGATGCAAACAAGGTGAAGTAGAAGGCTAGCGGGTGTTCAACCGGGAGCTTCTTCAAGTGGGCAAAGCGAGGCGATTCCAGTCGTTCAATCCGATCCTACTCAACCTAGAAGGGTTAAGGAGCGCAAATGTATGATCTTCACGCTTCCGCATGGCCGTTATGGCTCGTGTTTTATTTTTGTCTTTGTTTTTTTTTTCCGTCCATGGCTCCCCTGTTTCTGCGTTCCCTCAGATGCTCCTACGCTTGCAGGGCTCCATCGACGATATTGCCCAGCGGCAAGCTACTA
Source organism: Voacanga thouarsii (assembly GCA_026120185.1). NCBI lineage: Eukaryota > Viridiplantae > Streptophyta > Magnoliopsida > Gentianales > Apocynaceae > Voacanga > Voacanga thouarsii. The sequence continues at coordinate 730,876 of JANUWF010001120.1, forward strand.
TAGAGCAGCAATGGGCTGAATAGAGTCAACATTTTTTGGGCTAACATGGTGGTGAAGGCACTTCTGCACCTGCTAATGTTGATAATGAGGTGGATTGAGTTGATTGTTCTACACTTTCTCTTATTGTTCACTCTTGTTTTTCCTTTATCTTTTCATGTCTTTTCTAGTTAGTTATTGATTTCTTTCCTTTGTTGTACTATTTTCTTTCTTTTGTTTTGATTTATTTTTCTTTTCTAGTTTTTATTCTTTGGTGTACTCTTTTGTATTTTTCTTTTTAGGTACTTTGCTAACGCCTCTTTCTCCGGGCACACAACTCTTGTACAAAAGAATGCACCATGAACGGAAGTATTATCTTTCATATCTCTTCTCCTTTCTATTTTTGGTCCCATGGCATTGTTTCTTCCTTGTTCTATTTATTTGGCTATTGAGGACAATGTCCAGCTTAAGTGTGGGGGAGTGATTTGATTGAAAATTCTTCTATGCATCATTCTTTTATACTTCATCCTTCTTGTGAGCAAACTATTCAAATATTTTTTCTAATTTTCTTTGCGATTTCAAGAGGTATTTTTAATGCATGTCTTTGTGATAGATCATAGAGCATATGTTATATATCATTTATGGCTTATGCATGACTTTTTGCACGCACTTGGACTAAGTAGTTCTTGATCAAATGCTTTACATTATTTTTAAACCTGTTTTTTCACTAAAATTCATGGAGCATTCTAGACCTTACTTGAATACTTCTCAAGGCGAAATAAGAAAGACATTCATGATTTAACTTAGGGATGATGGTAATAGGCCTTCTTTGGATAGTTTGAGTTTTTCAAGCCTACCTATTCTTATATTATTCCTAGTGCCTATTTTGAGCCTAAATTTGTAATTTCAGTCTTAAAACCCGTTATCATACTTTGTCCATTGCTTGTTTTTTAGAGTTTGAATAATTCTTCAAAATCTTTAATTGCTCTTGATGGATAAGAGTGCATGAAGGAGAATGTTGAGGGAGAATACTTGGAGAAAGATCGTAACTCTTTACTTTCAGTCATGCATCAATAGTTGGGTTGAGCTGGAAAAAGAAAGAGAAGAGAAAGATTGAAAATAAGAAAAGAAAACCAAAAAGCTGCTAGAAAAGATGGAAAGAGAGAAATTGAGAAAGAAAAAAAGAATAGCAGCAGTGAAAAACAAAAGAGGAGAGAAAAGAAAAAAAAGAAAAAATTTGAAAAAGAAAGAAAAGAAAGATCACAAGAGGAATGGTGATTGAGCTGTAAAAGTTGAGTTTACATCAAGTCCTTGACACCATTGCTGAAAATTCGAATGATTTTGTGAAAAATTAGAAAAGTGTTGATAAAAAAGAAAAGAGAGACAATGCAAAATTTGCTTGAGTTGAACTGTAATTGCTAAACAAGGTTATGGGTTTTGATTGATTTTGGAATAGGAGATCAAGAAGAGCTTGGAATTTCTTGATACATTTTGTTTATCCTTTTCTTGCGAATTCTCAGCTTCTTTGATATTTGATTCTCCTATATCTTTCGTTTGACGAGCTATATTACAAGCCCTTTAGCCTTACATTACAAGTTTAAAAGTCCTACTTGACTTAAGTAGAATCATGATATGTCTTGGATTAGTAGAGAGAGTGTCTGAAAAGTAAGCTTATGGAATGCATATTCTTTTTAAACTAAATTCTTTCCAATGGTTTGAGAATATTGTTAAGTATTGGGATAGTTCTACTAAGTCACTATTCACTTACACAAGTCTTGCATTTGTTGTGAAAGAAGTAGTAGCATGTGTTTTATTTTCTTGAATGAATGAAGAATTAGAGATATTATTTTGAAATCGATTGAGTGATTGATGAAACTGTGTGTTTTCCTACTTATCTTTGATACTTTGCTTGAGGTAAAGTAAAAAGCTAAGTGTGGGGGAATATGATAGGGCCTAAATTAGTCATATATTTTCTAGTTATTTGAGGCTATTTTGTAATACATTCTGTTCAATAACTAGTCATATTCCTTCTTAATTGAGATTTTACCCTTGGAAAGGTATTTTGTGTATTATTTCAGATTTTAGGGGTAAAATAAAGTAAAAATGTTGCAAAACAGAACAAAGGCGGCGCCGACCAGGACAGAGGAACCAGCGCCGGCCACGTACTGCTTGCACGCACTTTGAGATAACAGAAAATTGTTGAAATAGGACTGGAATAGAACCAAACCAGTGCCGGCTGTGCCCCGAGGATAAGGCAAAACCTTGATTTTTGCACGTGATTTTTGGTAATCTACAGACTTTTAGTATCTTCCTACTTCTACTCGGCCAAGAACCTTGCACCAATGAGTTTAGGCACTTCCTAAGCCTATAAATAGGTGGAAACCCAAGAGAAAAGGGAGAATTCATAGATCATTATAGAAAATAACTCAAATCAAATGAGGAATTCTTCAATTCAAGGAGGGTTGTGCAAGAAGGTTTTTAAAGGAATAAGAAGGAGGCTTGTCGATGAGTGTTTTCTTTTACTTTGTTTTCTTTTTCTTGAACAATGATGTGTTAAGTGTTTTATTATAATTTGACATTGTTTTAGGTATTCATGATGTTTGAAGTTATTTGATCTTTTGATTAATTGATTGTTCTTCTTGGTATTTAATTACTTATACGTATTACGAGATTAATTAGTTGTTTCTTTTCATTAACTAGCTAGACTAAAGGGGTTGATGGTAGTTTCAATTTATTGATTTCATATTTATTGGCTGTTAACTTGCTAGACCAAGGGGTTAATCATTGAGGATTGAGTAATTAAAGATTAATTGATGTCTGCCAGACCAAGGATTCATTGATTAGTTTCAGGTTTTAAATTTTCCAGACCAAGAAAATTTAATCAAGGATTTTGTTTAATGCGTCTTGTGGGTGAATTAGTTGAGACAAACCAAGTGATACTAATTTATCTAGAGGATAGTGATTTCATGGATTGATAAAAGAAGTGAATCTACCTTAATCCTTCATGATACCAAGAGAATAGTTAGTTATAATAATGTTTGAATACTTTAAGATCGTGTTTGTCAAAATAATGGTTTAAGTTACATAATTTTCCATCCTTGACACATGTATATATTTTTATTATATTATATTATATTTTATTTTTTATTTTTTTGTACTTATTGAGTTGGTTAAACAATGAAAGAAAAGTGATTAATGCATACTTGTTCCTTGAGAATCGACACTCGTTTGAACCTTATGTTATGTTAATGATGAGTACTCTTGCTCATATGTGTAATTTGAGGTTAACGTTTTAATTTAACTTGATTGGGAATGTGCTTATTTTTTATATGATTTTTATACCCAAATAAATACGCATCAAGAGTCAACAATACAAGATTGTCTAATACTTCTCCATACGACTGCACTACCACCTAAGGTGAAAATCGAGCCTGAAGTGGACTTGCGAAGATCTCTATCAGCTTGAAAATCAGAATCAGTGTGACTTATAGATACTAATTTTGGAGCTGAGTAAACTAGCATATATCCTCGAGTTCTGTGAATATACTTGAATATATGCTTCACTGCTGTCTAGTGTTCCGGTCTTGGGTTTGATTGATATCTACTAACCATTCCAATAGCATGACAAATGTCTGGACGAGTACAAAGCATAGCATACATGAGACTTCCTATAGCTGATGCATAAGGAACTCATTTCATGTACTCAACTTCATTGGGAGTTTTAGGACTATGCTTTTAAGATAACTGGATTCCATGTCTGAAAGGCAATTGACCTTTCTTGGAACTTTTCATGAAAAATCTCGCCAGTATTTTGTCAATATATAAAGCTTAGGATAAAGCTATCTATCTATCCTTTCTATGCCGAAGGATCTGAATGCCAGAACATATCTTGCTTCTCCCAAGTCCTTCATATCAAACTGTTTACCCAACTAATTTTTCACTAATGTTAATGTCCTTACATCATTTCCAATGAGAAGGATGTCATCAACATATAGTATGAGAAAATTAACCCTACAATCTATAATTCTCTTATAGATACAAGGTTCATTAGGATGATGATTAAAACCATAATATTTAATGGCTTGATCAAACCTGATATTCCAAGATCTAGACGTTTGTTTAAGCCCATAAATAAACCTATTCAGCTTCCAAACTTGATGTTCTTAGATAAAACCATCTGGTTGTACCATGTAGATACTGTTGGGTATCTCTCACGCATATCATATATGGCGCAGCGGAAGAATAAAACGAGATACCATCCCAAGATCCACATATGTGTGGAAAATAAGATATAAAGAGATCAAAGGTAACCGCTTTTTACCTTTCTATGATCATCCAAAGAACAAAAATTTTCTTCTCCAAGTCGAAGCGCGATCTAACAATCCTCTTGATCAAACTCCATGAGAGTTGAACGTCCAACCACTATAATCACAATATGTGATTTATGGGCTAAATTAGTCATACTTTGCCTAGTTATTTGAGGCTCTTTTATAAGACATATTCTTTCATATTTGAGATTTTACCCTTGGAAAGGTATTTTGTTCATTATTTCAGATTTCTAGGTAAAACGAAGCAAAACCGTCACGAAACAGAGCAGAGGCGGCGCCGGCTAAATTCTAGAACTTATGCACAAAATTTGGAGAAAAATCGGTGAACAAGTGAAGAAGCAGAACACAGGCGGTGCCGGCTATATTCCAACTTCTACTCGGCCAAGAACTTTGTACCTACGAGTTTAGGTACTTCTTAAGCCTATAAATAGATGAAAAACACAAGGGAAAAGGGGGGAATTCATTATTCATCATAGAAAATCACTCAATCAAAGGAAGAATTCTTTAATTCAAGGAGGGTTGTACAAGAAGGTCTTCAAAGGAAAAAGAAGGGGGCTTATCTATGAGTGCTTTCTTTTACTTTGTTTTCTTTTCTTGACAATGATGTTTTAATTGTTTTATTGTAATTTGACATTGGTTTAGATGTTCATGGTATTTAGAATTGTTTGATCTTTTGATTAACTGATTGTTATTCTTGGTATTTAATTATTGGGGTTGATTGCGAGATTAATTGATTGTGCCATTAACTCGCTTGAGAATAGGGTTTATGGTTTAAATTGATTGATTTCATATTTGTTGCCTTTTAACTTTCCTGAAAATGGGAGTAATTAAAGGTTAATTGATGTCTGCAAGAATATGGATTCAATTGGTTAATTTCATGGGTTAAGTTTGCCTGAGAATGGGACTTAATCAAAGAATTGTGTTTAATACATCTTTTGGGTAAGACTGGTTGAGACAGAGTATGAGATACTAAGTTACCTAGAAGATAGGGATTCATGGATTGAGAAAGAAATGAGTCTATTTTAATTCTTCATGATGCCAAGAGAATAATTAGTTATGATAGAGGTTGGGTACTTTAAGATCATGGTTGTCTAATCAATGGTTTGAATTACATAAATCTATATCCTTGACATGTATATATTTTTGTTTTATTTTATTTTGGTTTTATTTTATCGAGTCAGTTAAACAATGAAAGAAAGGCAATTAATGTCTACTTGTTCCTTGAGGATCGACACTCGTTTGAATCCTATGCTCAGTTAATGATGAGTACGCTTGCTCATATGTGTGATTTGGGTTTAACGTTTTAATTTAAACTTGATTGGGAATGTGCTTAGTTTTTGTATGATTTTTATACCCAAGTCCGGACACATCAAGTTTTTGGCGCCACTGCCGGGGAACAATAGCATGAAAGCTTGGATTTTGTTGATTTAACCATGTAAATATGTAAATATGTACAATTGTTCTTTTCACAAAAAAGTGCTATCTTTTGTATCTTGTGTATCTTCTGTATACCTATGTAACCTAACCTACTAACTCTGACTATCTTCTATTGACTAACTTTGTAATCTTTTAATTTTGTTTTAATCATAAATTCTATTATCTAACATGTTTCTTGTCTTTTCTAGGTGTTAGTCTTGGTGTCCATCACTGCTATGTATTCATTATTTTTATTTCGTTTGTCACAAAAAAGAAAGAAAAAAAAAATAGACGAGTTGTATTGAGGATAGATTGACAACATTACAAGATAACATTGATGTTTTTAGTGAGACGTCATTAGAAGCATTAGTAAATTCTTTTATTGCCAATACACATTCATTTGTTCAGTGGCATGAAGAAGCTTCCCAACGATTAGGTGATCAAAGGAAATAATTAGTTAAGATTGTTGAGGAGACTCATGAGTTCATGCTAGCCCGTATAATTAACCATAAAAAAAAGAGAGGCTATGAGGGACAATTGCAAGATGTGGCAAGTGAGGTATTTAATTCTACTCTATGTGCTCATAATTCTAATATGTCTTTGTCACATGATTTCTTAGGCTCTTCTCACTTCTTGGAGAACAATGGTCCTAATGATGATGTATGGAATTCAACAAACCTCAAGAAGTTGGATTTATCATTCATTCTAAGAAACCCTTTGAGGATGTTGACGAATTCTACTTTTCACCCCAATTTCAGGGAGGTAACTAGGTATTTGTAGAAGCATTGAAAAGTAAGGATTTCCCAATCCCATCTTTAAGAACTCAAATACTAAGTTTAAAGGGGTATTTTAAATTGTAAAAATTCTTTTGAAGGGTTAATTGGTGATTTCAAAGTTGATGCATCCCTTAGATACCTTGTGCACTCATATGTTGAAAAAGATATTTATGTGTCTAAAGAAATGTTAGAGAAGGAGGTGTATGTGTTTAGCTTTGCTGAGACAAATCGTTTTCATGAACCCTCCATGTTTCAAAATCCTTCATTCTTCATTCTATATTCATCATGCCTATCTTCTATTTTGAGCTTTAATTTCGTTTCAAAAGGTTTGATGAGGAAGCATGATGGGTGTAGAGAGTTTTTGTTTTATTTTATTTTGTTATTGTAGTCTTTTTCTTTAGTTTGTTTCCCTTTATTTAGGTATGTGTTTTTATTTTATTATTATTTTTATTTGTGCTTTTATTTGGGTTTTGTTTTCTAGGTATAAAGCCCTCTTGGACAAGCCTTTCTCTTTACCTTAAGCTTGGCTATCTATTGGAGCATTATTGCACTTGGGAAGTATTACTTAAACTTTCCACTCCTTTATTATTTTTAGCCCCTTTGGAGATGTTTTCTTGTGTTTACTTTTTGCCAATGAGGACATTATGCAATTTAAGTATGGGGGAGTGGTTTGGTGATATTTTTTGACCAAGTTTTAATCAACTATCTTGGTGTTTTCTTAGTATTGAGTTACTTTAGAAAATTTTGGTTTAAAAGTTTTGAAAATTTGAAGAGTTAAAAGTTTGGAACTTTTGGAGCTAATTTGTAATGGTAGTATTGACTTTCTTATCTCTTCTCCTTTTTATTTTTGGTCCCATGGTATTGTTTGTTCTTGTTATATTTATTTGGCTATTGAAGACAATGTCCAGTTTAAATGTGGGGGAGTGATTTGATTGACAATTCTTCTATGTATGTACTTTTGCCTTCTTGGGAGCAAATTTTGAGCAAAAATTTTCAAATTTTTCTGACTTTCTTTGAGATTTCAAGTTATATTTTTAATGCATGTCTTTATGATAGATTATAGTGCATATGTTTTAGATCATTTATGGCTTATGCATGACTTTTTGCACTCACTTGGACAAAGTAGGTCTTGATCAAATACTTTGCATTGTTCTTAAACCTGTTTTTTTTTCTCTAAAATTCATGGAGCATTCTAGAACTTTCTTGAATACCTCTTGAGGCGAAATAAGAAAGGCAATCATGATTTAACTTAGGGATGACGGTAATAGGCCTTTTTTGGATAGTTTGAGCTTTTCAAGCCTACCTATTTCCATAATATCCATAGTGTCTATTTTTTAGCCTAAATTGTTGATTTCTTTCATTAAAACCCATCACAATATTTTGGCCATTGTTTGTGCTGAGAGTTTGCATAATTTTCCAAATCTTTATACTTTTGAAGGATAAAAGTATATGTATGATGAGAAAAAATGCAGGGATAAAGATCATGACTTGTTACTTTCAATCATAGATAAATTATGAGTGGGGTTGGGAAATGAAAGGAAGTAGAATGGAAGAAAGAAGTTAAAAAAATTGAGGAAGAAAGAAAAACTTTTTGAGCTGAAAAATGAGAAAGAACAGCAGCAGTGAAAACAAAAGAGGAGTAAAAGAAAAGAGAATTGAAAGAAAAAAAAAGATCACAAAAGGGATGGTGATTGAACTGTAAAAGTTAAGTTCATATAAAACACTTGACACCATTGCTGGAAAATTGAGTGATCTTGTGAGAAAAAGAGTTAATGACAAGAAGAGTGGAAAGAAAAAGAGAACAATGCAGGATTTGCTTGAAGTGCATAAGGTTTGTCATATAAGGTTATGGTTTGATTGATTCTTGGAATAGGAGAGCAAGAAGAGTTGGAAATTATAGAATTATTTTGGTTACCCTTTTCTTGCTAACTCTCAGTTTTTCTTTGATTTTTGATTTTCCTATATCATTTGTTTGCTAAGCCACATTACAAGCCTTTAGCCTTACATTACAAGCTTAAAAGTCCTACCTGATCTAAGTAGAATCATGATATGTCTCGGATTAGCAGAGAGAGTGTATGAAAAGTAAGCATATGGAATGCATATTCTTTTTGAATTGACTTCTTTCCAATGGTTTGAGAATATTGTGAAGTATTGAGATGGTTCTACTAAGTCATTTATTACTACACAAGTCTTGCATTGGTTGTGAAAGATTTAGTATTATATGTTTTATGTTCATGAATGAAGAGAGCATTGAAGCTATAGTTTTGGAATTGATTGAGTGACTTGATTGAAACCTTATGTTTTTCGTACTTGTTCTTGATACTTTACTTGAGGACAAGTAAAGAGCTAAGTGTGGAGGAATATAATAGGGGCTAAATTAGTCATACTTTGTCTAGTTATTTAAGGCTCTTTTATAAGACATTTTGTGCAATAACTAGTCATATTCTTTCATATTTGAGATTTTACCCCTGGAAAGGTATTTTGTTCATTATTTCAGATTTCTGGGTAAAGCGAAGCAAAACCATTGCGAAATAGAGCAGAGGCGGCACTGGCTATAAAGCTGGAACCGGCGCTGGCTGAATTCTGAAACTTATGCGCAAAATTTGGAGAAAAATCGGCGAACAAGTGGAGAACCAGAACACAGGCGGCGCTGGCTCCGAAGGACCAAGGTGGCGCCAGCTATATTCTATTCTTGAGGCGGTGCTACAATTTTTTCTACGCGTTTTTGGAAACCTGAGGAGTTTTAGTATCTTCCAACTTCTACTCAGCCAAGAACTTTGTACCTATGAGTTTAGGTACTTCTTAAGCCTATAAATAGATGAAAAACACAAGGGAAAATGGCGGAATTCATTATTCATCATAGAAAATCACCCAATCTAAGGAGGAATTCTTCAATTCAAGGAGGGTTGTACAAGAAGGTCTTCAAAGGAAGAAGAATGAGGCTTGTCTATGAGTACTTTCTTTTACTTTGTTTTCTTTTCTTGACAATGATGTTTTAATTGTTTTATTGTAATTTGATATTGGTTTAGACGTTCATGGTATTTAGAGGTATTTGATCTTTTGATTAACTGATTGTTATTCTTAGTATTTAATTACTTGGGTTGATTGCGAGATTAATTAATTGTGCCGTTAACTTGCTTGAGAATAGGGTTGATGGTTTAAATAGATTGATTTCATATTTATTGATTTTTAACTTGCCTAAAAATGGGGTTAATTGCAAGAACATAGTAATTAAAGGTTAATTGATGTCTGCAAGAATTGGATTCAATTGGTTAATTTCATGGGTTAAGTTTGCCTAAGAATGGGACTTAATCAAAGAATTGTGTTTCATGCATCTTTTGGGTAAGACTGGTTGAGACAGAGTATGTGATACTAAGTTACCTAGAAGATAGGGATTCATGGATTGAGAAAGAAGTGAGTCTATTTTAATTCTTCATGATGCCAAGAGAATAATTAGTTATGATAGAGGTTGGGTACTTTAAGATCATGGTTGTTTAATCAATGGTTTGAATTACATAAATCTACATCCTTGACATGTATATATTTTTATTTTTATTTTCTTTTGTTTTATTTTATTTCGATTTTATTTTATCGAGTCGGTTAAACAATGAAAGAAAGGTAATTAATGTCTACTTGTTCCTTGAGGATCGACACTCGTTTGAATCCTATGCTCAGTTAATGATGAGTACGCTTGCTCATATGTGTGATTTGGGTTTAACGTTTTAATTTAAACTTGATTGGAAATGTGCTTAGTTTTTGTATGATTTTTATACTCAAGTCTGGACACATCAGTGATTATCTCTAATAGTAATCCACACAGAGGATACACTCAAGTACAATGTTTTTCTATGCTAGCAGAAAATCTAAGTGGTGGCTAGGATTATTTGCTTCAAGAGCAATGAGAGAGAGAAGTGAGTTTTTGGCGGCTGCTATTTTTCGTGTGAGTCACACTCCTAGGGTTTCGGTTATATCATCATATAAACCGAAAAATAAAATGTGTCATATACAATGTACAAATAATTACCTCTAGGGTACAATACTAATGGATACATTCGTCAAGATTTTCATTAAGGAGACGTACATTTGCCATACTTTATAGTTAAAGTGAACTGAAATGGATAAGAGGATTCTTATAGACTTTAGCATGGCCGTAGGCGAGAAGGTTTTCTCATAGTCAATTCCTTCTCATTGGGTATAACCCTTAGCAACCAATCTAGTTTTGAACGTTTTCACTTTCCCGTCTACTCCTCTCTTTCCTTTATAAACCCATTTGCACCCAATAGGTTTTACCCCATTAGGTTAGTCAACAAGTTCCTAGACGAAGTTGGTGTACATAGATTTCATTTCTAAATCCATTGAACTCTTCCAATAGTCTACGTCTATATCCGCTACAGCTTCTTTATACGTAATGGGATCCTCTTCTTCCTTAATAGAGATTGCTTGAAAACCTTCTCCATAGAGTAAGTATCTAGAGGGACGTCGAATGACTCTCCCACTACGTCTAAGTTGTGGAGGTTCTTGGATGATTGGATTTTTCTCCTTCTCGTTGACTAGAACCAGATCTGCTGATTCCTCAATGACTGGATTTTGAACAGGGGCGGAGGTTCTTCCAGTCTATGTGCCGAAGAACCTGTGGGTATAACATCTATTTCTCTCCAACTAGAATCTAGCATGTTAAGTGGCATCTACCTCTATGTCCTTTACAGCTTCTTTATACATAGTGCAATCCTCTTCTTCCTCAAAAGAGATTGCTTGAAAAGCTTCTCCATATAGTAAGTATTTAGAGGGACATTGAATGACTCTCCCACTACGTATAAGCTGTGGAGGTTCTTGGATGATTGGACTTTCTTCCTCCTCGTTGACTGGAACTAGATCTACTGATTCCTCATCGACTGGATTTTGAACAGGGGCAGGAGGTTCTTCCACTCTATGTGCCGTAGAACCAGTGGATATAGAAGGCGTAGCATCCATTTCTCTCTTACTAGAATTTGACATGTTAAATGGCATAGATATGATTCCACCACGTGAATCTTGAGTATGGGTTTCTATAACCATTTTCTTGGGATTATCTCTCTTGGCTTCTTCCAAAATAACCCATTCTTGGATTCACATTCTTCTATGTACATGTCCTCTAAAAAAAATTACATTTGTACTTACAAATATTTTCTTATCTTGAGGACTATAGAAGTAGTATCCCCTTGTTCCTTTTGGATACCCAACAAAAAAACATAAATTTGATAGTAATTCCATTTTATCCATCTTTCCATTTAGCACATATGTAGGATAACCCCAAATATAGATATATGTCAAATTATTCTTCCGTCCATTCCACAATTCCAATGGAGTCTTAGGGATAGACTTTGATGGAACCATATTTAATATATATGCCGTAATTTGTATAGCATATCCCAAAAGAGATGTACTGAGTGTAGAGAAGCCTAACATTGTTCTAACCATGTCTAACAAGGTCCTGTTTCTCCTTTCTGCCACTCTATTTTGTTGAGGAGTGCTAGGTGCACTTAGTTGGGATAAATCCCATTTTCTGACAAGTAAGATCTAAAATCATGGGATAAATATTCTTCACATCGATATGATCGAAGTGTCTTAATGTTCTTTCCTAACTGCTTCTCAGCCTCATCCTTAAATTTTTTGAATTTTTCTAAGGCATCAATCTTATGAGTCATTAGGTAAACATATCCATATCTTGAGTAATCATCCGTAAAAGTAATAAAATTCTCATACCCACCTCTAGCTTGGACACTAATTGGTCCACATACGTCAGAGTGCACTAATTCTAAGACTTCCTTGGCTCTATTTCTATTGGAAGAAAATGATCTTTTGGTTATTTTACCTTCCAAACAAGATTCACAAACTTGAAAAAACCATTGGGAAAGAGATCTTCAAAAAGGATGTAAAAGTTTCTTAGCTTACGCGTTGGATACTCAGAAGAAGGGAAAAACATTTGAAGACATACTAGTAGTATGTGACTTTCCAGATATATTTCCAGAAGAATTTCCAGGACTCCCTCATGAGCAAGAAGTAGAATTTTAGATTGTTTTGATACTGGGAGCTGAACCAATCTCGAAAGCTCCGTACAGAATGGCACCTGTTGAATTACAAGAATTGAAGACTCAATTACAAGAATTATTGGATATAGGTTTATACACCTAAATGTATCCCAGTGGGGAGCTCCAATTTTATTTGTGAAGAAAAAAAAATAGCAGTATGAGACTCTGCATTGACTACTGCGAACTTAATAAGATCACCATTGATGTGTTCAGACTTGGGCATAAAAATCATACAAAAACTAAGCACATTCCCAATCAAGTTTAAATTAAAACGTTCAACCCAAATCATACATATGAGCAAGTGTACTCATCATTAACCGAGCATAGGGTTCAAACGAGTGTCGATCCTTTAGGAACAAGTAGACATTAATCACCTTTCTTTCATTGTTTAACCAACTTGATAAAGCAAAAAATAAATAAAAAAGAAATAAAATAAAGATATGTAAATGTCAAGGATGGAGAAGTATATAACTCAAACCATTGTTTAGACAAACATGATCTTAAAGAACTCAACCATTATCATAACTAATTATTCCCTTGGCATCATGAAGGATGAAGGTAAATTAGCATCACTTGGTCTGTCTCAACTAATTAATACCTTCTAGATAAATTAGCATCACTTGGTCTATCTCAACTAATTCATCCACAAGATGCATTAAACAATCCTTGATTAAATTTTCTTGGTCTAGCAAATTTAAAACATGAAATTAATCAATGAATTCTTGGTCTGGCAAACATCAATTAACCTTCAATTACTCAATCCTTAGCAATTAACCTCTTTGGTCTAGTAAGTTAACAACTAATAAATATGAAATTAATCAATTGCAACTACCATCAACCTCTTTGGTCTAGCAAGTTAATGAAAAGAAACAACCAATTAATCTCGTAATACGCCCAAGTAATTAAATACCAAGAAGAACAATCATTTAATCAAAAGATAAAATACCTTTAAATATCATGAATATCTAAAATAATGTCAAATTATAATAAAATGATTAACATATCATTATTCAAGAAAAATAAAATAAAGTAAAAGAAAGCACTCATAGACAAGCCTCCTCCTTCTTCCTTTGAAGACCTTCTTGTACAACCCTCCTTGAACTTGAAGAATTCCTCCTTTGATTGAGTAATTTTTTGTGATAATCAATGAATTTCCCCTCCTTTTCCCTTGTGTTTTTCATCTATTTAAAGGCTTAGGAAGTGCCTACATTTATAGGTACAAAGTTCTTGGCCCAGTAGAAGTTGAAAGATACTAAAACTCCTCAACTTACCAAAAATCGTGTAGAAAAAATCAAGTACCACCTTAACATCAGGGCATAGCCGGCGCCGCCTTGACTCTTGGAGCCAGCGCCGGTTGTGTTATGTTCCTCCACTTGTTCGCTGATTTTTCTTCAAATTTTGCACAATGTGTTCAAAAATGCAGCCGGCGCCGGTTCCAGCTTCACAGCCGGCGACGCCTTGGTTCTGTTCTGCTCTATTTCAACAATTTTTTCATTGCTTCAAAGTTCGTTTCAACAGTGCATGGCCGGCACCGGTTTTAGGGTCCTAGCTGGCGCCGCCTCTCCTCTATTTTGAAACGTTTTTATTTCGTTTTACCCTAAAAATCTGAAATAAAGGACAAAACACCTTTCCAATTGTAAAATCTCAATTATGAAGGAATATGACTAGTTATTGAACAAAATATATCACAAAAGAACCTCAAATAACTAGGAAAAACATGACTAATTTAGCCCCTATCAACTATCAAGAATCGGTACCTTTTACCCCGAATAAATGATCTCTTTGATCAGCTAAAAGGTGATTATATGTTTTCCAAGATTGACTTGCACTCTGAATATCATCAATTGAGAATTAAAGCAGAAAATATACTTAAAAGTGCTTTCCGGACTCGTTATGGGCAGTATAAGTTTTTAGTCATGCCCTTTGGAATGACTAATGCCCCAGCAGCTTTTATAGACCTGATGAATCAGATCTTCAACCCTTAGTTATATAAGTTTGTAGCAGTGTTTATTGATGACATTCTGATATTGTACGCGAAATTTAGCAAGTATGAATTTTGGCTCAAGAGTGTTGCTTTCTTGGGTCATATCATATCTGAGAATGGAGTAGCTGTAGATCCTAAGAAAGTGGAAGCCATTATAAATTGGGCTAGACCAACTAATGCATATGAAGTGAGAAGTTTCTTTGGGTTAGTTGGGTGTTATCAGAAGTTTGTGGAGGACTTTTCGAAAATTTTAGGACCGTTAACTCGACTTACTAAAAAAAAAACACTAAGTTCAAGTGGAGTTCAGCATGTGAGACTAGTTTTTACGAGTTGAAGAAAAGATTAACATCTGCACCTGTACTTACACTACTATCTAGATCAGAAGGTTTTGTAATCAATAGTGATGTGTCAAAGAACGGTTTGGGTTGTGTGCTTATGTAAAATGGGAAGGTCATAGCTTACATGTCAAGACAATTAAAGCCTTACGAGTGAAATTGTCCCACTCACGATCTTGAGCTAGCTGCAGTAATTTTTGCTCTAAAGATCTGGAGGCACTAGCTGTATGGAGAGTCTTGTGAGGTGTTTATGGACTATCAAAGTTTGAAATATTTGTTCACCTAAAAGGAACTTAATGTGTTAGTGGAGATGGCTAGAACTGCTTAAGGACTATGATTTGAAGATCAGCTATCATCTGGGGAAAACAAACAAAGTAGCTGGTGCATTATGTAGGAAGAACAATACCCACTACAAGAAATCATTGTTTTTCCTACAAAAAATTAACAGTTTTGGTAGGAAATTGCATTTTCTTACCATTTTCCATCCAAACCCAAGTGGTCGGAAAAATCCTCATCGGAAAAAAATTTTCGTCTAACTTTTGGTATATGGTAGGAATTTTGGGACCATAATTATGGTAGAAAGTTTGGTATGTGGTCGGAAATCTGTGAATAAAAAAGTTGAATTTTTTTTCCTACCAAATTGGTTTGGTAGGAAAAAATGTAAACACTTTCCTTCCAAAAGATTTGGTAGGAAATTATTTAATAAAAATAATTTGTAAAAAAATTAAATTAAATTTCCTACCAAATGATTTGTAGGAAAAAATATTTTCATAAAATAAATAATTTTCCATCCAAAATAGGAAATTTTATTTTTAAAAAATAAATATGTTTCCATCCAAAAAATTTGGTTGGAAACATCATTTTGAAATTATTTTAGAATTATTATTAAATTTGGAAGAAACGTTTATTTTTTTTAATATTTCCAACCAAAAAAGTTGGAAGGAATTTTTTTGAAAAATATTTCCTACCAAATATTTTTGTAGGAAATGGATTATTTTTTCCTACCAAAATGTTTGGTAGGAAATTTAATCTTCTTATTAAATAGTATTGTTTCTTCCAAAACTATTTGGTAGGAACTATATTCCTACCTTATTGTTTTGGTTGGAAATATTTTTTATGTGATTTTTTTTTTTTTTTGCTACCACATTTTGATCAAAAACAAAATCCCTATACAGAATTTTAAAATTAGTTCTATAACTAAGTACCAACAAAATAATGTGAATAAACAAATGCCAATAATATTATATTTTTAAAAAGTACATATCCTGAATCCAAATTATACTCAACAAAACATGATTGTAAATTGTCAACTTAAATTTTCAACAACTCTAAACCGTATAAGTAATTGTCAACTAAATCTTGAACAGGAAGAGCTAGAACTCCCATGTTTACCTGAATTAAGTTGTATAAACTCCTTTACTGCAGCCATTAACTCCTCTTTTTCCTAGTTTGATTTGTTAAATTCAACTATTGACTCTTCCTTATCTTAATTTGATCTGTTGAATGCATTCATTAGCCCCTCCCTGTCTTGGTTGGATTTGTTAAATCCAGTCATGAGCTCCTCTTTATCCTCACTTGCTTTTTGGAGTTACTCCGTTAAGGTTGTAACTTGAGTTTTAAGCTGCATAATCATCTTCATGCAGTGAGAGGAATGGTTTTGACTGTCACTCCGTGCTCTAAATGATCGTGAAGAAGATGCTTGGGTGAGTGTATGTCCAACCGAACTAAGGTCGTAAACATGTCCATGTCTTATGCCACCAATAGTTTCTAACCATATTGATGTATGACTAATTGTGGGAGGCCTACTCGAGTCACTGTCTTCTATATTTGCCACTGTCTCATTATAAGCTTTATCATATAACTCATGACCTCTCTCTTCTACAAAAAATTGACCATGCCATGAAGCTCAATAGGAACATAAGAAAATGTAAAGCATTCTATGATCTCAAATTCCATAATGAACAATACATAATAGCTAAGTGTTAGAGATGAAAAGTATTCTCAAAACACAACATTTTGTTCTTAAGAACACATGGGGAGATTTGCTTTATAAAGACTCATAAATGCAAGCTCCACAAAAAATTCAACTATATATATGCAGCAAGGAAAATCTTTTATTTCTCCAAGTTTAAGGTGTTGAATGTAGAAGGTGCTAGACTCTACAGAGGTGCAGCTCCAAGCTCCTAAAAATATGAATTCTTTATAGACCCCAATTACTAAATTCAATTGGAAGGGTTAAAAGGCTTTGGCATTTCTCTAATGGTTTACATACCCAAGACATTAAACTAACATCAGTTAAGTAACAAAGGGGGTCAATTTTTGAAGTTTAAGATTATCCACAATTAGCCCAAATTTTTATTTTTTCTTTTTAAACATTTCTCAAACCCATGGTCAAACTTAAGTACACATATCAACAAGATAATTCATTTTTTTTGTAACTAATTCGAGCACCATTATCTATACATGGATGCACTTACAGAAACAATTCAAGCCCTCTCATCCACAGATGTCCAAACAATGATATTTGGCCTATCTGTTATAGTCTCCTCATCGCCAATAGCGGATGGAGCACTTGGTTCAATATGAGCATTTTTTTACGAATGAGCATAATCATGCAATTCCAAAGGAGTGATTTCCCTGTTTAGCTTATTCTCCTAAGAAAAAAAAAATTATGGGTGGTCATAATTGATAGTGTATTATGTAAAACGGTTTACATGGAAATCAATTCCTACAAGCCTCTTTTTTGTCAAAGAAAATGAAATTGAGCCACTTTTATGCTTTGAAGGACCAAGTCCATCTCGATCCATATTCTTGTTTGATTTGTTTTTTGCTGAGATTTTTTAAAATTCTTCTGATTCCCAATACTGTGTATATTTGTTATAAACTTCCTCTAACATCCATGGTGGTCTCCCTGTTGTTCGTGCCTCATACAATGTGTTAGTCAATCTCTTTTTCCCTTTTCTTTCAAATGTCATCTTAACATAAGGCTCTATTTCAGGATCCCAAGTACAATATTTTTGCATTTCATTAATGTAAGTCACTAAAATATACTCATAACAATTTTCCCATAAATATATTTAACTCATTAAATAATACCTTAAACTCCTCAAACCACAAATCCCTCACATTCTGTGACACTTGTTTCCAAGTTGAATATGCATCTTCAAACTTGCATTTGAAAGAACTAGCTAATTTCCGCGCCACTTTATCACTATCAATGCAATCAAATTTGTGATTGTCAAAACAAATATGATAAGCATATAGTAAGCTTTTATGTGAGAAATTATACAATAAATATGTGAAATTATAATATTTAATTATATAATAATATATTCTCTATATTAATCTAAATAAAATGTTCTCACTCTTTCCAAGATGGAGAAACATTGACATGTAACTTTTGATTTGGTCGAGGCTCCGACTGTTCCTCTTGCTCAAATCCCACAGAGGGTACAATTGTGGTTGGAACAGAGCTCGGATCATGATTTACGGAAGGTGATGAAGCATCAATAAATACAACATGAGGAGGTTGTAGTGGAGGCGCATGATAGGGCCTAAATTAGTCATATATTTCCTAGTTATTTGAGGCCATTTTGTGATACATTTTGTGCAATAACTGGTCATATTCCTTCATATTTGAGATTTTATCCTTGGAAAGGTATTTTGTGCATTATTTCAGATTTTAGGGGTAAAATAAGGCAAAATCGTCGCTAAACATACTAGAGTGCTATTAGCACGCATTTTGAGGCGATAAAAAATCAGCAAAATAGGGACTGAACAGAACACAGCGGCATCGATTGGGAGCCTAAAGGTGGCACCGGCTGTGACTTGGAAGACTTGGCACAAAAATTGAGAAAAATCAACGAACGGACAGAGAGACAGAATGCAACTGGTGCCGGCCCTAGGCAGGATAGGTGGCGCCGGCTGTGCACTAGTACAGAGGTGGTGCCTCGATTTTCGTGCGCATTTTTGGCAATTTTCAGAGTTTTGGTATTTTCCTACTTCTATTCGGTCAGAAACCCTAGATGGATGAATTTAAGCACTTCTAACGCCTATAAATATAGGAAAAACACAAATCAAATGTATGAATTCAAGGAGCAAAACATAAAATCACTCAAATCAAGGAGGAATTCATCAAATCAAGGAGGATAGTACAAGAGAGTCTACGAAGGAAGAAAGAAGGAGGCTTGTCTATGAGTGCTTTCTTTTACTTTGTTTTCTTTTCTTGAACAATAATGTATTAATTGTTTTATTATAATTTGACTTTGTTTTTGGTATTCATGATTTTTAGAGTTACTTTAATCTTTTGATTAATTGATTGTTATTCTTGGTATTTAATTACTTATGCTAATTACGAGATTAATTTGTTGTTTCTTTCTATTAACTTGCTTGGAAAAAGGGTTGATGGTGGTCTCAATTCATTAATTTCATATTTGTTATCTATTAACTTGCTTGGAAAAGGGGTTAATTGTTAAGAACTGGGTAATTAAAGGTTAATTGATGTATGTCAAGATATGGATTCATTGGTTAATTTCATATTTTAAATTTGTCAGGATATGGGGATTTAATCAAGGATAGTGTTTAATGCATCTTTTGGGTGAATTAGTTGAGACGGGATATGTGATGCTAATTTGTCTAGAAGATAGTGATTTTATGATTGGAAAAGAAGTGAATCTATCTTAATCCTTCATGATGCCAAGAGAATGATTAGTTATGGTAATGATTGGGTACTTTAAGGTTGTGTTTGTCAAAATAATGGTTTGAGTTACATAATTCTCCATCCTTGACGTGTATATATTATTTTATTTTATTTTATTTTCCTTTCTATTCTTTTTCACTCTATAGAGTCGATTCAACAATGAAAGAAAGGTGATTAATACCTACTTGTTCCTTCAGAATCGATACTCGTTTTAAACCTTATTCTATGCTTAATGATGAGTATGCTTACTCATATGTGTAATTTAGGGTTAACGTTTTAATTTAAACTTGATTGAAAATGTGCTTATTTTTTATATGATTTTTATACCGAAATTCAAACACATCAGCGCATATTGGAGACATTCTACTCCTCTCTTCCTTCTTCCTGTCATTCCTACTTGATGACAGTAATAAATCATGAGCTACTAGAAATAGGAGAGTTTAAAGGAGAAGGTTACACATTTGTCTTTTCCAAATTACGTACTAATTCGAGCTGGTAATAGATGAAATTTAGAACAGTCATTGCAGAATTCAAGAAGAATTGCCAATGCATAAAGTTAGTACTAGAAAACAAAATTTGCAACCACTCCCAAAAAAAAAAAAAAACGACTGCTAAAAATAGGAGAGTTAAAAGGAGAAGAACCTATGCATAAAGTTACTAGAATTGTCAATGCATAAAGTTACACATTTGTCTCTTCTAGATTACAAACTATTTTGAGCTGCTAGTAGATGAACCTATGATTTTACATGGGAAATGAGTTGAACATAATGGACACTGTGGTTATGATTATGGGAGAGAGCAGAAAACTTTTGCATGGGAAAGGAGAACAAGAAATAATAACATAATCATAACGAAAAATGTCTTTAATAATTTTACATCTCCAATTCCAAACTATTTCAGCATCTATTGCCTAGACCCTAGTTATACTCTGTTTGCTTCTTCAAAAGTCCTGAATACAAAGAAAAAGTCTATACATTTTGGGACTACTGCATTTCACTTTTAGACATCACATAAATGTACCCAGCACACCTAATTCTTTGCTTTTGCCATATCATGAATTATTTAATCCATATTTTTATACATAAATAGGTTTTTAATTGTAGACAATGTCAAAAGATAATGTGTATATAGTTTTTATAATAACAGATTTTTTTTTTAGGTTATTTTAAACACAAGCACTTCTCACTAGCAAATGACACAAGAAACATATTTACATTTGTATACATGCCATCACAATAGGGGAGTACCAGAAGAGTGTAATTCTATGCTTTAAATTCCTTCCAAGTAGTTGAAAAAGTGACTACATAGAAATGCTATTAAAAAAATTCACCAATATTTCCATCTTAATATCTTCGATAAGCAAAACTGTTTTTGAGAATCTAAGAGAAAGACTGCATGTTCTTGAGAATCTAAGATGACTATTTTCCATGTCTGCATCATACTTAAAGTGAGAATTATATGGCAATAAAATTGGTATTAACCATCATCTAAGATCTACAATTAGCTAAAACAGCTTACCTACTTAACTTGAAACCAGCATTTCCAGCAACTAAATCATTTCTAGCATTTCCAGCATTTCTATTCATCTAGATCAAGTTAAATTTTCCTAAAATGTTCCTATGACACTTATCTATAAGGTCCACTGCCTTAGGTTCCAGAATTAATGGCCATTTTGTACAGTTTATTCAGTGACTAGACTGCACACAAAAGATACCTGCAAAATTCAGTCTTGGTAAGTGAATAGAATGTTGATTTAATTGCTTTATCCTGCAATTGTAGATAAATTAATGAAATTAAGAAAACCATAGAATAAACATGAGGCTGCTTCAAAGCATGGAGGTAGGTTTATGTGTGCATAGTTGTAATGCTACAAAAAAAAAAAAAAAAAACTTATGCTATCTATTTCCTCTCTTGGTTTCTTGAACCTTATCCCATTTGTTCTAATTCTGGAATGATATGGTTTAACTAGTTCTTATTTTAGCCTATCAACAGTTGCAGATTTTCCTCGGTTTTGTTCACTTGGTTCTACAAATAATGAACACTTGCACAATAACTAAAGGCTAATGAGTGCTTGACTTTCTGCTTATTACACATCATGACATCAACTTTACATATCAATCAGTTTTTGGGTATTTGAAGATGAGTCTCCATCTCAAATTTACATTTCCTTTCCCTCAAGAATTCACAGGCATTTTGTGTTTTCTATTAATAAGATTTCAACATTAACACAAGAATGCCTTGAACAAGCCCATGATTCTTTGATATGCTAATTCAAATTCAACAAAGTTCTGCTAACATCAAGGATAATGTTAGGAGCCTATGGATTATTGGCTATGATTGAAGTAAAGCTCACAAATCTGCTAACAATATGCTAATCTTTTGCGTTATTTTTTCCATAATAGACAAATTTTTATTATAGATAAAAGCAATCTAATGTGAACCAGTTGAGAAGAACCCCTGCCAATAGAACATCACACCAGTCTTTTCACAGAACTGGAACAAAGAAACCTAACATGCAAACTTAAAAACCAGGATGAGTGATACTATCTGTGTGGAACTGGTTGTATCTATAATCACTTGCATACAAGATTTACAGTATCAGCTGCATCATGGATTAGTGAGTAAAATCCTGCCATTGCACTCTTTCCAAAAGTGATAGATGGCCACTGAGAAGGCAAACTTAAAAGCAAAATAATGAGAAGAAATCAAATCACGGTAAGCTTAGGTCTGAGCTAACTGATAAGTCCAACAGCCTAGTAGAGATGTACCATCAAAGAGGATTGAATGCCTTTCCAACTACCAGTAGAGGTCAAGAAAGCCTAAAACAATTCAGCCAAACTGCATCCGACTACTCTTGTTGTGGAGCAGAGGATGTAAAATTAAAAATTCAGTGCAGCAAAATCAGATTTAGTGTAGAATTAAAAATTAAAAATTCAAATTCAATGCAGAATTAAAAATTCAGTGCAGCAAAATCAGATTAGTGCAGAGGATGTAAAATTAGCCTGAACTGGAGCTATAAGATTCAATGTAGAATTAAAATTAAAAATTAAAAAATAATAAAACATTTCTCTTTATACTTCAATACCAAGTCATCATGTAGCTAAGCTAAATCAAGAGATGTATTTGTTCCAATTATGCACAATTGTTTTAAAGATTCACCTTCCACACCACAAAACACATCTATCACTTGAACCACCAACCATTGGTTCAAATGATCCTAAGGTATATTCTTGAATACCATCCAAAACAAAAATGCAAACCTAGGTATAAGCTGTTCAAATCAAACCAAGCTACACAATGAAACATGAGTAGTCGAACGACTAAATATAGTGAGCAGCCATAATGTCAAATTAACCTGAATTGGAGTTGAGCCAAACTACATCCGATTACTCTTGTTATGGAGCAAATGATGTAAAATTAAAAATTCAATGTAGCAAAATCAGATTTAGTGCAGATGATGTAAAATTAACCTGAACTGGAGGAGCCAAAAGATTCAGTGCAGAATTAAAATTAAAAATTAAACAAGAATAAAACATTTCTCTTTATACTTCAATACCAAGTCATTATGTAGCTAAGCAAAATCAAGAGATGTATTTGTTCCAATTTTGGAATGATATGGTTCAACT
This sequence comes from Voacanga thouarsii, assembly GCA_026120185.1. NCBI lineage: Eukaryota > Viridiplantae > Streptophyta > Magnoliopsida > Gentianales > Apocynaceae > Voacanga > Voacanga thouarsii. Next base: position 754,084 of record JANUWF010001120.1, read on the forward strand.
AGTGCTTATTTTCAGATTTTTATTTGTCATTTTTTCTTAGATTGTGTGACTTACTAGTAGGTTGAACTATGATAAGCATGTTGGGATTCGTTGACTCCTAAATGTGGAAAACATCCACGAATCCCTCCCAAGGACCAAAGTAAATGATTAAGAAGATCTAAGGTTTAAGAATTACCCCTGGTTGCTGTAATCGAAATCCTTCAATTCTAATTGCGCTGTTGTACGTTCAACCCGAACAATCACCAGACGCTGCAGTATGCGAACGTCCTCTATCGGATACACACCGCGAACTCACTCGATACCCGAGGAGTGCTAGCGCCTAGGGTTTGAGAGGTTTTTTTCTTCTTCTGGTAGAGAATGGCACGAATGCTCTCAACCGAAAAATTGGACCATTGAAAAGACGGCTAGGGTTTTCTTAAAAAAACCCCCGAACCTCTTAGAGTCCAACCCTAATAATATCTTATCATATTCTAATTTAAATTCAAATTAAATTAAAACTGATATGATAAGATTCTGCCATTATCTCGGTAATTTAACTAATTAATTTACCGAGTCAGATTCTTATAATCTGGACATCATCCAGATACATCGAATGTGGACATATTTCCAGATTCATTGTATCTGGTAAATTTTCTAAGTACAATTAACTTAGACATATTTCCAGATTCATCGAATCTGGTCACCAGAAAAATAACCTAACAAGTTCGCTTATTGTTTGACCCTATAGGTTCATTTAACACTGGCAGTGTGCCTAAATAATATTTAAATGGCCCACAAGTTATAAACGGTTTCTAGCAAAACATTACAACTATCCAGGTTAAATGAAGATCGGTGATCTCTTTGAACCAAACCATAATTTTATATTTAGTCCTTTTGTCACACAATATCCAGATTAAGCATAAGGCACGGAGCATGTCATCCTTATTAAGCTTAATCAATTATTTCTTGATTTCATAGTAGACTGTTCCAACAAATGATATCAATATCTTAGATTGATATATTTGAGTACGGCCATGCATTTTTAACAGTCTAACTTATCAAGGGGCCCATGGATATCTCTCCCATAATTGAGAGGGACAAATTCCTTCACAATCAATCATATTCCTCTCCTTGATTTATTCTATATCCAACAGTAGTCTAATTTATTATTTGGTTAAAGACAACTTTAGACAATGTCAAAATATAGAATTTATCAAGTAGGAAACTATGATGAATTTAGGTCGAAGGACTTTCAATATTATTATGGCTAGAAAGTACTTATGACATATTCCATGAAGTACTCTCACAGTGGGTCATGTCCAATACAATGTTCTCTAACATTTATTTATGTTTTGACTCGATATCACAAATATCCATGGCCAGTAAAACATAGCCATCAAGTCACAAACATACTAATCTTAATTTATTATTATTCCAATAATAATAATCGATCAGGGACAGTTTTAGAATAGTCATTGTATTCATTGTAGGGTTTTACTATCAAGTCACGTACTTGATGACCAACAAAACAAAACTCACTATTTATGGAAAGGAAAGCCTCATATTATTATATAAAACATAATGACAATAGTATAAGTATAAATTGACTCTAGGGCATATCCCCAACAAAGCATTGGTGTAGGTTCTATCTTCATCCTTCCCGCTTAAGTTTGCAATATTCTTGTGGGAAAATGGTTAGGAGGATAGGAAAATATCAAGCTGGGAAAGATCCAAGGAACCTTGTACTTAAAGTTCTATATAACCTTGGATAAAGCTTCTTTCATCCAAATGGATGTTGAAATTATACAAATCGATGTTGATGCTAATAGTTAACACTGCTTAGTTCTCACTGCTACTTTTCACAATCACCATGCAGTTCATCAGTAAATCAAGAAAGTGTCCACACACACTAAATCAATTTAACCAGGAAAATCAAGCCAAGAAATGCAAATAAAAGAGGAACCAGGAAACTTAAGAAACAATTTATTATCCGAACAACGCTACCAATTTTCACTGTATCAAACCATAAGCATCATAATAACTGTCAGACCTAAAAAAAAATGTATGGCAGTACAAAGTTTCCAATTTTCACTATAAATAATACATCTACCATCAGACCATAAACATCATATAGACATGCTCAATAAATAAAAGTCACCTTTTGAGTGTAAATAAATAATACCTATAGAAGTGCTAAATCAACCAGCTAACATCCATTAATCTTTTCATGACAAGAAATGCAAATAAACCAGATTAAGAAGGGCCTTTAAGGGTTGGCATACCCATCATTCAGTCTGGTAGTGAGAGTATTTGCAAGGGCAAAAGGCAAATACAACAAGGACTGCACCAAAAAATGAAAATAAAATTAGAAGCACAGAAGAATATAACCACTGGATCACAGGATTCTACCAAATGCTTCACAATAAAATCAGATCACTCATATCAAAGTTAATACTCATCAAGAAGAATAATAGTTTCATATTTATTTTTGTTAAAGAATCAAAACTAGGCTTTTTTCCAGTAGAAAGATTATTTCAATTACAATATTTGCAGAGAAAGAATCATAATAAGCGCAGAGAAGGGACAACTTTAACAATCATGGAATTAACTTGATCCTCAAATTACAAGTTCATAATTCTAGCACATTCCCATGGGTGGAACAGGAGTGCTAATTCTCTTATTCCATTTAGTAAAAGGAACTTGAACTAAGAAATAGGCTCTATAGAATCTAAACAAGTCTATCCTTCCTAATTGCAAAAATTTGGTTCATGGAGAGTTCTAGTATAGTAGAGGCTATTAAGCGTCATGCCTAAAGAATCCATAGAAGTGCACCAGCCACTGGATATATCAAATCTACCACAAAAGTAGATATGTTTCATATCCACAAGTAATGCACGATGGTAATAAAGAAGTTAATATACCTTAGACCAAATGAATTGAAATGAACATTCAGGGAAGCAGGACTTTTAAGGGTTCACATATATGCATGAGAGAAGAAGGAAAAAGAAGTGCTTGGTCATAGGGCCAAATTTCTGAAGGTGAAGACCTAAGCGAAAATGTGTTGAAGACCCGAGCAAAATGTCTAAAAAGACTATTTAATTTAGACAATCAAACTCTATTTTTGTACCAAAGCATTGACCTAATGTTTTCTAATTACAGGAACATACATGTGGTAAGAGATCAAACTACATCACTTAACAATATCATACACTGGTTTTTTTTTTTTAGGCATTGCATCAACCAATCATAAACAAATTGGGAACTACTAAAGATAGGTACAACAAAAGCTAACTGGAAAAGTAAAATATTAAGATGTTGCTGCAGCAAACCAGAACATTCTGTCAGTCTCAAACATAATATTCTTGGGCAAAAACTAGATTAAGCAGAGACAGTGATGCAATGCCTAAAAAAATAAATTAAATCTGTTTATTAGAGATGTACTAAGACAGAGATAGTAGCCAACTCTAAATAATTGATCTGCAGCTTCTTTAGAAAATTAAAGTGCAAGCAAAAAGCTCGCATGCTCAATCCTTTGAGGCAAACAATCAAGGACTCTGGGTAGCTGTCATTCTTCAACTGCAGGTGGAGTCACAGTTTATTAGATTAATTCAAACTTCTATGGAATAAACTACAATTTCAAAATTCAGTACAACATGTTAAAATATGTCATCTTTGCTTCTTCCCAAATAAAGAATCTTGTGATTACAAATATTCATGGACAGAATCTAAATGAAAATTTGAAAATCTCCAGCACAAACAACTAAAATCTCCAGCAGAATCTATGTTGAAGACAATTAGACATTAAAAAAAAAAAAAAACAGCAACCAAACCAAAACATTCTATTTACCTCAAACATTATATTTTTGGGCAAGAACCAGATTAAGCAGAGACAGTGATTTCAGCATCATAAATACTAATAAAAATCAGCCTCAAATAGCAGACTCCCTACATTAATATTAATTTTAAAAAAATCTTTTGCGCAGGCTTGAAACTAGATTAATATGAGGGTTTTTAGGTTCTACTTGAAACCAGTTTCTTCTTAAGTTCATATTTGGGCATTTCTGGTTTTGTTATTGAAGTTTGAAACCAGACTAATATGAGGATTTTTCACAAGTTGAAACCATAATTAGGAAATTCAAGAAGAAATTCAGAGCAGCCATCGCATAAATTCAAGAAGAATTGCCAATGCATAAAGATAGTACTAGGGAAAAAAATATGCAACCACCCAAAAAGAAAAAAATAACAGTAATAAATGAAATATTTCTCAAAAGCAATTTCATCATTTACAAATTTAAAAAATGCAAGCAATTTCTTTGTATGTATCTTTTTTGTAGCTAATCTTCATCACTACACTCAAATAAACTCTCTTCAAATGAGGCATTACTACTAGTGGTATCATCTTTGTCCAAAAGCAATCCATTCTCCTCAGATTCAACTCGAGAATCACTATTTACTTACACAATCTCATCTATAGCAGCTTCTACAACAAGAGGGCAATCCTCATTTTGTGGCATAACAACTTTAATGGCATGCACTTGATCCTCCTGGTAAGTAGGTTCGACTGCAAAATCATCTATAGTTTTTTGTGCCTTAATTTGACGTACAACCCTCCACGCATCCTTATCCTTCTTTTTGCTAGGATAACAGATATAGTCAACTTGATGAGCCTATTGTGCTAGTACAAATGGATCATATTTAGGCCATTTTCTTTTTGAATTAATGTCCACAAGCTGGTATTCACGATGCACCTTCATGCTTTGAGTACCACGAGAATCATGCCAATCACACTTGAATAGGACCACAAATTTATCCGGTACTCCTATATATTCAAGCTGGATAATTTCTCTGAGCATGCCATAATAGTAATTATCATCACTATCAGTGGGCCCTTTCATACAAATTCCACTATTCATGGTTGATTTTCCCCTTCCATGATCCACCGTGTGAAAGTTGTATCCATTTACAAAGTACATAGGATACGTAATAATTGCATGCTTAGGACCTCTTGCTATATCCTTGATATTATTGTCTTCGACATTGTTCAATGGGTCTTCAACCTAATTTAAGCATAAAACCATTTTATCAATTTATTTTTACTTAGTTAAACATTAAACTTAATATTAAAGAATGGAAATAAAAAGAACATTACGCTTACATAATTTTTGAACCAATTTGAGAAATCTTTTTCAAATCTCAAATCTATGATGTGTCTTTGAATTTGAAGATGCTTAGATATCAACTCTTTTTTGAAGATCCTAATGTAAAATATAAAGACACAGTAAAGGTTATAAAATATTCATATAGACAAATTTCATGGACCAGAATACAGTAAATAGTCACTCACTCTCTATAAGGTAACAACTCCTCACAATTCATTATCACATATCTATGGACAATATCAAAATCTTTATCTTCAATCCATGTTCATTTTTTTTCTCCACTAGACCGTCTTAGATATGTGAAAATGAAAAGATTGGGAGAATTTATTGGTAATTCACCACCATCATCGTTTCTCCCAACTCTCCTATTTCTCGTTTGAACATGGGACTCAAAATAATGAGCAAAAAGTGGAAACCTCTTCCACCAAATATGCATTGATAATAGAGCCTTCTACTCTTGCCTTATTCTTGACCTTTTTCTTTAAATGGTGTAAGAACCTAACCATAATGGTAAAAATTAGTACTCTTATGCATAAATTAGAACAAATTAAGTGACAACAAGTATACCTCTCAAAAGGGTACATCCACCGATATTGTATTGGACCACCTACTCTTGCTTCATAAGGTAGGTGAATTGGAAGATGCTCCATTGAATCAAAAAAACCCGGTGGAAATATCCGCTCAAGTTTACAAAGAATAACTGGAATGTTTTTTTTTTCCAAATATGCAACATGTGCCTCTTGTAATGATGAAGATGTAATTTCTTTGAAGAACAAAGATAACTCAGTTAGAGCCTTCCACACGTCTTCAGGTAATAATTCTCGAAATGCAATTGGAAGTAATCACTACAACAAAACTGTGAATTTGCCACGAAAAATTTTTCGTGGCAATCAACGATGGACTTTGCCATGGAAAAGCAAAATCCAAGCAACTTGCTAGAGAAAAAAGACCATAGCCACGGATTTGCCACAGAAATAGTAGTAAATAGCGACCAAAACATATTCCCTCGCAAATCGGTAGCAAAAAAAGGCGCCAAAAAATTATGCCAAATATTAGCCATCGATTTGCGATGGAACAATTTTCGTGGCAAATTTATACCAAACATTAGCCACAGATTTGCCACGGAATATTTTCCTTTTTTTTTGTTCTAATTTATTAATGATATTGGTTTGTAATAATTTTTTTATCCATACCTTTTAAATAATAATGACAAAATGTTTTGTAAGTATTTTGATTTATTTATTTTCTAATGTGTTCATTCTTGAAATGAATTGAAAATAAGAAGTATTATTTTTTAATATCGAAATATATGTTTATATTAAATTAAAAAATTTGAAATAAATGATATTTTTTTATTTCGATTAGTCACTAAAAATTATTGTGAAGAACTATATTATCATTGAGAGTATCTAGAAAAGTATTTTACGCAAAGTAGTGATAAAAAAAAGGGGGCAAAACTTTGTCATGCGTTTCGTGGCAGATTGCCACGGATTTGCCACGAAATTTTTTCTCTTTTTTGTTCTAATTTATTAATTATATTGGTTTTTAATAATTTCTGTTCCATACCTTTTAATTAACAATGACAAGAATGTTTTGTAATTATCTTAATTTATTTACTTTTTAATACGTTCATTCTTGATATAGATTTGAAATTAAGATGTATAATTTTTTAGTATCAAAATATATGTTTGTATCAAATTAAAAAATTTTAAATAAACGATATAATAATTTTTTTTTACTATAAAAGTCATTGAAAATGATTGTGAAGAACTATATTATCATTGAGAGTCTCTAGAAAAGTATGTTACATAAAGTAGTGATAAAAAAAGAGGTTAAATTTTTTTTTGTGTTCCGTGGCAAATCCGTGGCAATCACGGACATTTTGCATTTTTTTTTCATTTCCCTAATTAATTAATCATATTGATGTGTAATAATTTTTGTTCCATAACTTTTAAATAGCAACGATGAAGTATTTTGTAAGTATCTTGATTTGTTTATTTTCTAATGCGTTTAATCTTGAAATGTAATATATCAATAAGATGTATTATTTTTTAGTGTTGAAAAAAATGTTTCTATTAAATTAAAAAAATTTTAAAAAACGTATATAATTTTTTTTATTTCAACTACAAAAGCCATTGAAAATTGTTGTGAAGAATTATATTAACATTGATAGTATCTAGAAAAGTATGTTATGCAAAGTAGTGATAAAAAAAAAAAAAAGATTAAAATTTTGTTGTGTGTTCCGTGGCAAATCCGTGGCAATTTGCCATGGATTTGCCATAGAATCACAAAATTCCCACCTTTTCCGTGGCAGCTACAGAATAGACTAAAACAACGTCGTTTTGGCAAAAATAAACCAAAACGAAGTATAGAATAAACTAAACGACGTCGTTTTGATATTCTCTGCAAGAGTCTGTTCCGTGGCAAATTCGTGGCAATCTACCACAGATTTGCCATGGAATAAACTAAAACGACGTCGGTTTGGCAACAATAAACTAAAAGGACGTCATTTTAACTAAACCAAATGACGTCGTTTTGGTATAGAATAAACTAAATGATGTCGTTTTGATATTCTTTGCAAGAATCTGCTCCATGGCAAATCTGTGGCAATCTGCCATGGATTTGCCACTGAATAAATTAAAACAACATCGTTTTGGCAAAAAATTAACTTAAACGATGTCGTTTTGACTAAACCAAACGACGTTGTTTTGGTATAGAATAAACTAAACGACGTCGTTTTGATATTCTTTGCAAGAATTTGTCTTGCCCATTCCAGACTTAGACAAAAATCATCTTCCCAATTTTGCAGTTTGCTCTCAATTCACACTCCATTGCCCACCGTAGTCAGCTCCCATTTCACACTCCATTGTCGCCGGTAGTCCAAGCCGTGTTCTTGTTCCTTCAAATTGGCCAATTCTCTGAAGTAAAAATGATACCATGCTCCTAAGGACTTCTCTAGTAGCATCAATTTCTCTTCATTCCCTTTGAATCCTAACCTCACCGGCACCATTGGCCTCTTTTCTAGTTAATCTCCCAAATAGAGCCTAAAACTTAAAGCTGCAAGCTGCAAGTGTTGGCATCCTGGCTAGAATTCCGCCCTTGATTCCCATTTACGTCTCCCATTTTGCATAAAGCTACACGCATCGCTATCTTCTGCTTCAACATTTGACTATTCACCATCTAAGCCCAGTTGCTGTTGCAACTGTAAGTCTTCAACATTGTTCACAATCTTTATCTGCTTTTCTGTAGCAATTTGTGGTTGTTGTGATGTTGTTTTGCTAGAATTGTGTGGCGTTGGAATAGTGGTTGATTTGCTATGATTTGTATGGTGTTTGCTTATGCTTTGAGGAGTCATGAAATGTTGATCATGGCTGTAGTTGTGTGAGAAAAATGAATAAGAGTAGAAACAGAAAAAATATGCAAATAAACTGTGCAAATTTGAAGACTCGTATTCTGTCCTATGCTGAAGGGTGCTGCTAAGAGTAGGATTGTGTTCCCATTGAAGTTGATGACATTTTCTTGTTTACTAAGATGTGATTTTTCATTTTATTTTTTAATTTGTCTTTCTGGCCTCATTATGATGCTTCTATTTTCTTGCCATTATGTTTTCTTGCCCTTGTCTTCCTTACAATTTTCAATATCTTATGGCACATTCCTGTGAACAATGTTTGAACTTACAGTGATTTACGTAATGTTCTGATGAAGAGGATATTTCTTTCTGCTCTGTATTTCTAAATTAACACCAGATATAAGGTGCAAAGACTTAGCCATATTCTTTTGTTGCTATTGAACTTGTACCATATCATATTCTTATTCAAAAGTTCCATTTTTGTTTTGGTTCACATTGGCGGTCTCACTGGGGCATAGCTGTGCTTGTTTGTTGCGTGTTGTGCTTAGCTTACAATGCATTTGATTCTGAAATTTGGAGAATTGGAAATGTGAAGTCCCATGAGAGAAATTACTTTCTTATGTTATCAAAGAGAAGGTCAAAGGCTATAGTCTTCAAAATGTGAAGTCCCAAGAAAATGTTGATCATGGCTGTAGTTATGTGAGAAAAATGTTACTCACTGGAAATGCAATGACTTTGCAAAATAAACTGTGCAAATTTTCTGTTCTGGCCTTTTTTATTTTTTTATTTTGTTCGAGCATCACATAAAATAAACTCTGCAAAATAAACTGTGAAAGTTGTTTTGAATTTCACAAAAAATACTTTATTTGAACTTCTTAATCTGAAAGTTGTTTTAAGATACTTCCCTTGGTCTGTGTTTCTTGTGTCTTTGTTGTCATCTTCATATTTTCAATAGTATATAACCAAAAAATTAGGAAACTTAGGTTAATCCAAACATAAAGTAAACAACTGCTGCAGCATTGAACTAGAGAGCATATGCATGCATTTACATAATCTTTGCTTTTAAACAATATAATGCTCACAGGTCTGCTTTATTTGCCATTTTTTTTGTAGCCTTAACCTTGTTAAACCAACCGATTCTTGATAAGTATATTGGCAGCTGTAATATTATCTGGGAAATTGGTCATCATACTCATTGTTAATTCCTTAGAATGCATTAGCTACTGCAGCATTGAACAAGAAGCAGATGCTAAAAGTTTAAAGGAGGAAAAATCATTCAAAAAGTGAACAGCTACTGCAGCATTGAACTAGAGGGCATATACATCCTCATTGGTTTTTCTTTAGGTGAGTGGTATTGCAGAAGCAGCATTTACCTCATTGGTTGTTGTTTTCTGATTTTTCTGGGAAGACGAAATGTTTGACTTGATTTTTTTAGATAATTAAAAGCAAATCCTTTTATAAAGGGGAAGTTTTTTATCTGCTGGCCCTTCCCCCTTCTCCCCAAAAAATGAATAAATAATACAAAAACAATTTTTTCACCTCCCTGGAGGAAAATGGAAATCACTAAAGATAGAGCTCCCTGCCTCTCCTTTTTCTATTTATACAGGAAGAAATATGCGTAAAATTTTAACTGCTGCTTGCAGTCTATTAATGTATTATGTTACTGCTATTTGCAAATAATTTTTCCATGGCCTTGACTGTTAATCAATGCAAAGATCACAAAATTGGTGTAGCAGATCTTCGTTTAAAACTCCAGAAGAGGGGTGTCCACCAGGGTGCTCAAAGTGTCAAAGGATCTCTTTCAGGTGGTGTAAGGGAGCCTGATCGACCAAAGCCGAAGCCAGCATCTGAGGTTAGAAAGCCTGCAAGGAAAAGTGTTGTCGTTGAAGCTCATTTGCCTGAGAAGAAAACAGTTGCCAGCTCGGCATCTAAGAAAAAAAAATCAGAAGGCAAGATAATTGCTATGTTTGCTTTAAGGGATAAATTAAATCATTTGTTGACTGTTCATGGTCCTTGATATTACATTCCAATTTGTTCCAATGCATGTTGTGTTCAGTTGATAGCTTAATCATGATTGCTTCTTGTAATGGAATGAGACCTTATTTAATAACACAAAGTCAGTCCATTGTAGCAGTTTAGCATGCTAGTTAACAACGGAAGATATCCTAAGTGGAATCCTCTAACTCTCAACTAAGCAACACAAAATGACTAAAGATTATTCAACTCTACGAAGAAATTCTCCAAGAAATTGTATTTTGCTTCATCATAATGGAACTACAGGAAATAAGTGGTTCATTCTTTATCTTCAGCTTCTACCCATCCCTACTGAATATGATTGTTGAATGATATTCCTTGGTGAAGTAATTTGCAACCATGTTCGATTTGCTTCTATCTAATATATTCCTAAAACCCTCTAAACATTTTTGTTTTACCAATTGCTTTTCTACAAAATTTGATGGAGGATAGGAGTTGGATGTATAATCAGTATGTGACTGGTGTTAAAGGAATTACAACCGAATTTGTCAAGGGAGTCAATCAATTTCTTCAATATGCTTTATCAAGAGTAACAACATCTACTAATCCTAATGAAGTTACATGTCCTTGCGCAAAGTGCAACAATTTGCGTCATCATACTCCGGAGGAAATCAAATTGCACTTGTATAGAAAGGGTTTTACCAAAAATTATTACAATTGGACATGTCACGGTGAAGAATTACAAAATCTGCCATACATGTTCGATGCAACTATGGATGAAGATGCTTCAAGACCAACCAATCGGTATCGGGAAATGATCATTGATGCAGCAGGACCAAATTTTGCCCCAGATCCATCCTTCCACACTACTAAAGAACCTCCTATTTTCGATGCTCAAAAATTTTATGATATGTTGAGAGCTACAGAACACCTATATGGGAAGGATGCACGAGCCACTCACTCATGTCTGTAGTATCGAGATTACTAAATATTAAATCAAAAAATAACATGTCAGAGAAATGCTTCAACCAAGTCGTGGCATTGATGAAGGAGCTTTTGCCTCAAGGGAACAACATGCCCTGTGACTTCTACCAAATAAAGAAGTTACTTACCGGACTTGGGTTACCGGTTGAGAAGATTGATGTTTACACCAATGGTTGTATGCTTTATTGGAGAGATGATGTTTATAGGAGAGATTGCAAGTTTTGCGATCATCCTTGCTATATGAAGAGGAAGAAGGTGGGAAAAAATAAGCAGCAGAAGGAAATCTCCTTTAAGCGAATGTATTATCTTCCAATTATACCACGGTTGCAAAGACTTTATGCTTCCAAAACAATTGCAGAACACATGAGATGGCACGCAGAGAGCCCTACTGAGCAAGGTGTAATGAATCATCCTAGAGATGGTGAAGCTTGGTAGCATTTTAATCAGACTTATCCTGAATTTGCAAACGAGGTGAGGAATGTTAGACTGGGACTGTGCACAGATGGTTTTGCACCATTTGGAATATCGGGGAAGCAATACTCATCGTGGCCTGTTATTATCACTCCGTACAACCTACCTCCATGGATATGTATGAAGAATTCGGTGATGTTTTTTACAGTCATTATACCAGGGCCAAAGAATCCTAAGCAAAAACCAGATGTGTATCTGTAGCCGTTGGTGGATGAATTGAAGCAGCTGTGGTTTGATGGTGTCCAAACTTATGATGTTTCAATGAAACAAAACTTTCTTTTGTAGGCAGCCCTTCAGTGGACCATCAGTGACTTTCCTGCATATGGCATGTTGAGTAGGTGGAGTATAGCAGGGAAACTTGCTTGCCCGTATTGCATGGAGTGAACAAAGTCGTTCCAACTACAAAATGGTGGGAAACAATGTTGGTTTGATTGTCATCGACAATTTTTGCCAATGGACCACCCTTTTATGAGGGACACCAAGTCTTTCAAAAGAGACAAAAATGAGGAAAAATCACCAACTCTATCATATAATTCCGATGATCAAATATGGGACCGAGTTTGTAATCTTCCAAAAATAACCGAGACTGCAACGGAGCTTGGGAAAAGTAATGGTAGGGGTGAATTCCACAATTGGGTAAAACAAAGTATATTTTGGGATTTGCCTTATTGGCGCACAAATCTCATTCATCACAACTTAGATATGATGCATAATGAGAAGAATTTATTTGATAATGTGTTGAACGCTGTCATAGATGTTAAAGGAAAAACCAAAGATAACGTAAAGGCGCATCGTGATTTGGTCAGGTATTGTAACCGCCCAAAACTTTGTGTACACAAAGAAGGGAATGGGAAAGTGTTTATGCCAAAAGCATGTTATACTTTAACCAAAGAACAAAAGAGACATTTACTTGAGTGGGTTAAAGAATTGAGGCTTCCTGATGGTTATGCATCAAATATTTCCCGGTGTGTTAATTTGAAAGACTTGAAGATGTCCGGCATGAAGAGTCATGACTATCAAGTGTTTATAGAGAGATTACTTCCCATAGCACTAAGGGAATTGTTTCCAACAAATATATGGAGCATTTTGACTAAGTTAAGTCTCTTCTATAGGGATTTGTGTGCTCCTAAGTTGTCGGTAACACATATGTGCAAACTAAAAAATGATGTAGCACTGCTAGTGTGCAAGCTGGAGAAAATATTTTCACCGGGGTTTTTTGATGTGATGGAACATCTAATTGTGCATTTCCCTTACAAAGCTAAAGTTGGTGGTCCTGTTCAATATAGATGGATGTATCCATTTGAAAGGTAAGTTAATGCAAAAATGACTTAGGTATATCAAATTTCAACCCCATATACAAATATAAGTTTTTAACTTCATGATTGTTTTTCTATTTAGGTACGTGCATCATTTGAAGGTTAAAGTAAAAAATAAGGCTAGAGTTGAAGGATCAATTTGTAATGCGTATTTAGTTGAAGAAGTATCTACATTTTTCTCCTATTACTTCGAGCCTCACTTGCAAACAAGACATACTACTCAAGCCCGTAATGATGTGGATGACGACAATGAAGCTCTGGTTCATGAACAACTCTTGTCAACTTATGCCAATTCCAGAAGGACTATTGGAAAGTCAAGAACACGATATTTGACAACAGAAGAACTGAGAGCAGCTTGTAATTACATCTTACTTAATTGTGAGGAGGTGCAGCCATATATTAGGTAAAGAGTATAAATATAAATACATATACATATATATATATATATGTATGTATAAACACGATTTTGATCATAAATGAGCTACTAAAAAACTTGCCAATATGATATAATACTTGTGATGATTGATTCAACAAATTCAAGCAGCATGTGAGGCCTTTGACACCAACTTTAACGGACCACGAAGTTGAAAGAAGATTCCAGAATGAGTTTAGTTCATGGTTCATGGCTTATGTAAGTTTGGCAATGTATACAACGTGTTTGAATATTTGGTATAACACTGCCACTCATGTGCTTAATTTTTTTCATTTAAGTAGATTCATGATCCAAGTAATAGAGAAGATAACATATGCCTGAAGAATTTATCTTGGGGACCCTCGGTACAAGTAAAGTTATTTAATGGTTACTTTATAAATGGGTTTAGATTCCACACATATAGGCATGGGGATGGAAAGAAGACTGTGAATAGTGGTGTATGTGTTAAAGGTGGTGGAGATGGGATGTCTGGGAATGATTATTATGGAATTTTGAAAGAAATAATCGAAGTTGAATTTGTTGGTAGTCCAATCCAAAAGGCTGTGCTTTTTAAATGTGATTGGTTTGATACCATACCCAATTGGGGTACAAGAGTGCATTCTTAATATAAGCTTGTTGACGTTAATCATAAGAGGAGATATGCTGGATTTGATCCATTTGTGTTGGCCAATCAAGCTATGCAAGTATACTTTACTTTATATCCGGGTAGCAAAATACCAAAGTGTGATTAGCTAGCCATATGCAAAACAAAAGCACGACATGTAAGTGATGCACCATTGGTTGATAAAGCCTACCAAGAAGATGTGGACGAAGCTGAAGCAATAACCATATGCATAGGAGATGAAATTGGTCCCCTGGCTCATGAATCTGGTGAAACAGAAGCGGTGGCTACTGAAGTAGAGTTTATTACAACGTTAGAGAATTACTCAAGTCACGAAGAGGATGAAGGAGAGACTGATTGGGAAACAGATGATGAAGATGACGATATTGGCGAAGAGTATGTGTCTGATGATGACTCAGAATAACAATTGTTTGTAACATCAAAATGGGTTAGTAATTTCATTAGTTTTACTTGTAAGAAAGTTCCTTACACATGTTACATAAAAAGTGCCTAACTTATCAATGTCCTATTCACTTCTACCTTTCCTTTTTCTTTTAATCCTTTGTTATCCATATAAGGTGGATTTTTTAGCTTTACATATGGAACAAAACATTGAATTTTTTGAAGTTTTTTTTTTTAAAATTTTACAAGCTATATTCTTATAAATATTTCATACTTCTTCTTATTGGTCTTTCTTTTTTTTGCTATCATCTTTATTTTCTCTTCTATTAATTAAGTATTGAAAGCATGTGATTATTATCATATGACTTATTGTTATTATTTCAAAATTAACTTGATTAATGACTCTGTACAAATGGACAGATATGGCTAAAGGGGGAGGAAAAAAGTGCTCGAGCCTTGGTTCGTTATATTTGCTACAAATGTGGGGCAACCTTTATCTCATGCCCCAAGAGTTAGCACTCCAGTTGCTACTCCTTCTACTTACCAGCCGACATCCATTTCTACTCCCAGTCAAATACCACTGGACAACAATAGAGCGGGTGAGCAGCTGGGGTTTTCCTCACATACACTAGAGACTTCTCGTCCTCTTGTGATTGGAGGTATACGATCTACTTCGTGTCCATCTACTGAGCCTACTGATCCCGGGCAGCATCAGCCGGGTGTTGAGTCTCCCAGTCCATCAGTGCACCCTTCAGTAGCTAGTGTTACATCACAGCCCGTGGATAATAACACAATTCAGCCCTATGGTGATACGTAAGTAGCACATAATGTTGTTCTTATATTTTACTTCAATTCCATGTTCTGTGTTGCTATCTAAGTTGCTCGACCCATTTTGTGGTCTTTTTTCCTTAATTATTTTTCATTCAAATTTAGCCTTAATTGCTTAGGTTATTAACATTTGTCTAATTATTGTAGTTTCACACGTCAATCTGAGTGTGCAAAAACAATCACCACAATAACGAAGCAGCGATTTACGGGATGTTGGCCCCGATTCAGCGATGTCCCTGCTGATGTTAGGGATGTTTGGTTTGGGGAGTTTGCTGTAAGTATTTGTCTATAATTTTTTTTTTTATTGTATGATCATATTTTACTATCAGTCTAAATACCTATTATCTACCTTCATCTTAGAATGATTTATCATTTTACAATGTACTAACATGTTCATTATTGTAGAAACAATGGACATGGCACCCGGATTATTTGCCATGGATACGTTCAGTGTGAGAGGACAGGTGTCGGGCAAGAATGACTGATACCCTTGCAAAGATCAGGAATGTACACAAGAAGAAGCCTGCTTGGATGTCATAAGACATATATGACCAATTGTGTAGACACTGGCAGTCCAAGGATTAGCAAAAAAATTCAAATATGGCCAAAGAAAATAGAAGGGCTAGCTCTGCCAAACACACCGGAGGTTCTATCAGCTTCATAGAACATGAGACGAGAGCGGTATTTTCTATTATATGATTTATAGTTAAATGTTCATTTTAATAATTGCTATTAAATTTGTACATGTTCAATCAAATTCTGTACTTAATTATCACTTTAATACTTCTTGCAGCGTGCGAAGTAAGGGGATGACTTTGACTATCTTGCATTATTTGAAAAATTACACCAGTTTTAAGATGGTCCCAATAAGGGCGAATTTATAGATGAGAGATCCCCGCAAACTTATTGTATGTCTCATATTAATTTTATTTTTTAAATATTGCATAACATTGTAATTTTAGTTTATATTTTCACCTTCAATTATTCAGGAAGATGTCCAAATGATGAAGTTGCAGTACTCTGCCATGGAGTCTACTGATTCAGCATCCACTCCAAGTTTTGTGCCAGATGAGAAAGCTATGATTTTGTCGGCTGCAGACGGATTGAAAAAGGGCAAGGTCTATGGCATGGGATCTGAGGCTGCATGATTCCGACTTCAGTACCGTCAGACTAGGGCCTCGTCTTCAAGATCATCAGTGGATATAGAGAAGCTCCGTGACGAGCTTGAGAAGACTCTTCAACAGCAACTTCAAGAACAGTTGGACAAGAAGGACAATGAGATAGAGAAAGAGAGGAAAATGATGAAACGGACTTTGGAGAAAAAAAGATAAGAAGATGTCTACATTGATTGAGATGAATCGCATGGTTATGCAGCATCTTAACTTACAAGTGCCTTCCATTCCCTCTTTTGACTCTGATGATTCTGATGAGGGTGACTCTGGCCCTTCAGCAATTGATGATAGTTAGATTAGTTTTATTTTCATGTGACTGTTAAGTTTGGATCACTTTAATTATGGATTTAGTATTATCACTATCATTTGATGATATATGATTATTTGTATATTTGAACTGAAAACAAATTATGGAATTTTATAGTTCACTAAAATAATATGTTTTGCAGTTGTGCATTGTGTACTGGGAATATGATTTGGGACGTGGTAGGCGATGTGTTGTGCATGTGTGCAGGGAGTATGATATTCCTACAACATTATAGGGTGTGTATAGTGCATATATGTGTATGGATTATGGATTATAAATGTTATAGCTTGTTTGTTGTATATATGTCTGTGGAATATGATTGGAAACTTTGTAGGCAGGGAGTATGACAAGGATTGTGCATATGTGTTGTACATACTGGTTGCTATGGAATTGTGAATTTGAATCTATAATAGGTTTTGAAAACTGAGACTATAGAGAGTAGTTTGCCACAGATTTTTAATTCCGTGGTAAATTCGTGGCAGATTGCCACGAATTTGCCATGGATATACTTGCTAGAGAGAATGTTCGTGGCAAATCCGTGGTAATCTGCCACTGATTTGCCACGGAAAGCTTATATTCAAAATTGTTTCTGTGGCCACGGATTTGCCACGGAAGTTGCCTGCTTGTGAAGGGTCGGTCCGTGGTAAATTCATGGCAGATTGCCATGGAAGGTACTTGCTTGTGAAGGGTATTGCCACGAACAACATATGTTCCAAATTGTTTCCGTGGCAAATCCGTGGCAGATTGTCACGGATTTGCCACGGTTCCCTCGCAATCTTTCTCCCCCTAAAGGTGATACCAACTTAACTAACCCATGGCAAATTGCCACGGAAAAATATTTCCCTCGCAAAAAATTATTAGTGACAAAGGTTTTTGCCACAGACCATTTCCGTCGCAGATCCGTGGCAAATTGGCAGATTTCTTGTACTGAATCTTTGTATAAAAACATGACAAACATGACTTTTCATTCCATGCAACTTACTTTCCTTCATATCAACACATCTAGACAAATTGGATGCATAGTCATCTGGAAACTTCAAGTTTTTAATCCAATCTAGTAAAATTGGCTTGCCATCCTTATTTAATGTGGAAGACACAAATGGCTTCTTGGAATTACCATCTTTCAACTCTAATTCTTTATGTTTGCAATATTCATTCAAATCTTTCCTTGCATTCACATTATCTTTTGTTTTTCCCATTAACGTCCATCACCGTGTTGAACACATTATCGAAATAATTTTTTATTATGTGCATAACGTCTAAATTATGCCTTATTAGCAGTGTTTTCCAATAATGTAATTCCAAAAAATAATACTCTGCTTTGTCCAGTTGTGTGTATGTCCAAAACCCTCTCCAGTTTGTGTACCCACAGTTGGCACAACTTTTGGCATTATTTAACCCGTTCTCATATTTCCTCACCAGTCAACCGTAGGGGTGGATGTAACACCCCGCTACCAAGGCCCAACAGGGCCAGGGATGTTGCCCCATCCAAAGGACAAGAGGTCTTTATAACTAGGTCACACAATCAAAATAATAGAATAAAAACAATACTTTAAACTTAAAACTTATTACAAACCAAGAATTCCAAAACAAATCCAAAATAAAAACTGTTCACTCTCAACTCCCAAAGCATTGCACAAAATAAATATCAGAAAATCTTCCATGGCAGGCAACAACTAGCTACTTATCCCCACAGCAGGATCGACCTGAAATCATGGTAAAAAGGGTGATAAGATAAAAATCTCAATAAGTCCGTATATGCTTTGAGTGTCCAGTGAAAATAGTTTATGAATGCAAAGTGTAAAATCTTCATAAGAGAAATACTAGCAAGTAATAAACAACAGTCAAAATCAAGAATGGTGTTTTGGCTTTTCCCAACTATACATGAACAATAAAATCAACCACTCAACAGAGTGGTTATGGGTTACCACACATTGGGCCCCATAACCATACAACGGTCAGAATGCCACAGTTTGTGCAGACTGACGAAAAGTAGGTGATCGGCCTACCGAGTGAGATACTCCTCAATCTCTACACCCAAACAAAATCGGGTGTCCATTCCGGTAACACACAGTCCACTTGACTGAAAATTGCTAGCTCGGATCAGCACGACCTACTGAACTGACATCTTATCCGAGAAGGACTTACCCCTCAGAGGTGGCCACCTACTGAGAGACTTACCCTAACCCCTCAAAGACTAGTCCTATCAGTTCGTCCTTATTGAGTACTCAACGTAATTTATCCACTTGGTGGAAAATGAATAAAACATAGTTCCAGTTGAAAATGGCAATTAAGGATTTACAAAGCTTGGGGCAAAACTGGTTTTAGCAAGAGCTTTAGGGTTTGAGTAAAACTGCCCTTTTGATTTTCAAATAATTTGTTTGCCTGAAATGAAAAAGGAAATAATCCTCAATTGCCTTTACAGAAGTGAGTGTTCACGCACTCTACATTTGGCTTGCCATAGTAATTATTTTGCATCAAACAGGTTTTATGCAGGAGCTTACCTGATCCTTGCTCAAAATAAAGGTCTCCAACAGCTGACCTAACCCCGCCTGGGTTAAACATGAGCCATAATTAAACTCAAGCCAAAATTCACTTCCACAAATAATTCTAACTCAACTTACTACAACCATGATCCTAGTGTCCCAAGCTTTAAGGCCAAATAATAAATAAAAGAGTTTATAAGTTAAGTCTAGTATGATATTAAAATAATAAGGGTTTTGGGAAATAGGTACAATAAGTCGAAGGTTTAAATCTTGCTAAAAATATATTAGAGTTTATTTGATGAAGGGTCCTAGGTTCTAGATGGTATTATTTAAAATAATAATCTATTAATAATTAATTGTTAGAAAATAATTGGTAACTAAAATTAGTTGAAAGTGAATTTTAATAGGTTTTGATTAAAAGACAATAAATAAATTTTGATAGTATTTATGAATATAAGACTTACAAAATTAATATTTTACCTATTATGAATATTTATATAAAAGGCTTTATTATTTTTTTTATATATTTTATTTTATATAAAATCTATATATTTTATTTCTTTAATAAAATCTATCATTTATTTGACTAAAATATCACTATTTTATATAAGCGACCAAATCCACATCTTCCTAGGGTTTTCAAAATTTACTAGAAGAAATTATAGCAATAATCATTTTATTAATGAAATAAAATTAGCTTAGGGACAACAAGGTCATGATCATATTTCTATTGCTAACCATAATCATGAACTTACACTCCACACCAATTCATCAAATCATCCAAATCATGAATAAAGGCATAGATCTAAATTTACCAAGGCATGATCCAAACTCTACTAACATAAACATATTCATGGCTTTAACAATCATACATGAACATAAACCCTATTCACCAAAGGTGACATAATCTCTAACATGCTTGATCACATATACCACCCACGACATGGAGAACATGCAACAAAACCCTAAAACGCCATACAATCAACCAAGACAAATCATCTCATGCAACAATCTCATCTCCATCATACAAACACATTTATTCATGCTTCAATCTCAACTCCTTCACAACAACACATGCTCAAACCCTAATCATAATCCATCTCCTTCCAATATCATCCTAGAGACATGAATCTAGAATTTAAAGAGAAGGTTGAAGAGGCTTACTTGATTGATGACTACCTTGGAGTAGTTTCGAAGGAATCCTTACTCTTAGGAGGCTTGATCTATCCAATAGAGAATGAGAGAATATGACCATGGTTGAAGTAACCATTCAGCCGAGAGAGAGAGAGAGAAAGGAAAAGAGAGTTCATTAGTGTGTGTGTGTGTGTGTGTGTGTGTGTATACACACACACTAATGAACTCTCTTTTCCTTTCTCTCTCTCTCTCTCTCTCTCTCTCTCTCTATATATATATATATATATATATTCATTAGGAGTTGAAGTTGACTAAAAATGGAGATGATTGATCATGCTTACCTTGAAAGTTTTCTTGAGCCTTCAAGAAAATTCTGGTTTTTTATCCAAAAGAGAGACTTGGATTTCGGTATTTGATGTTAAAAATTGCAGAAGTGGTTTCAAGGGGTTGAGTAGGTGTGATCTAGAGTTTTTTAAAAGAAGATTGAAGTGGTTTTGGTGGCCATAGGCATGAGGAGGGTAGTAGGTGTTCTTGGTGTTCTTGAAGGTTGAAGAGAATGGAGAAAATTTGGTTGAAGCTGGCCGAAATTCTGTGGGAATAGGGTGGGCGAATTGTTTGAGAGGGTTTTGGTAATTAATTTTTTTGGTTTGAGAGGAAAAGGAAGGCTGGTTGTTTGAAATCCAAAAACAATATTTTGGGGAATCAATTTTGGAAACAAAATATGGTAAAAAGATCTTGGTTAATGGAGAGCTTTTGGAAGCTGTAATGGCCGGCTGGTTGGCTAGGTTTTTTGTTGGAATGAAAGCTGTTTGAAGGAGCTTAATGGTGGCCGAAAATATGATGTTCAATGGTGAAGGGATTTCTGGTCGTTTGAGGGATTATTTATGATAGTTTATTGAATATGTTTGCTGGAATTTTGGTCTTCAATCAATGGCTTGATTGGAGTGATTGATAGATATATTTTAGGACAGCCATGGGACTGGTTTTCGAGCAGAATGCTGGGGAAGATGATGAAGCTCAGTTCATGGCTGTTCAAGGGAAGTTTGTACAGAAAAATGGTGAAGGTTTTAGACAAGGCTGAAGAAGAAACAAGGCTGGAAAATTCCTGAACAGATTTTTACAAGTTGTTGGAAATTTCTGGGCAGATTTTGCTGCCATTTTTCAGTCAGCTTGCAGAAGATTTGAAGGGATATTTAGAGGTCTTTCAATGCTGGTTTCCAGCCTTCTTTATGGAGGAAAAATGAGGTTAAGTTGCTGGGTGAAAAACTGGAAGAAACAGCTTGGTTTTGGCTCACCAATGCTGCGAAAATTGTCCAGAAAAATTTCTGGTTTGCACAGATTTTTGAGCGGCTTGGTTTGGCTGCAATGTTCAGTCCCCAAGCTAAGTGAAATGGCCATTTTTCTGGCAGCATTTGGGAGGAAAAGATGGCTGAAATTTTCGACACTTGGACTAAACAAGAAGCTGGAAAAATTTCAATTTACAACATGAAGAAAATGAACACAGCTAGGTTGGAGGTTTCGAAGGTTCAACCATGGAGATTAATTCTCTTGGGAACCTTCCAAAACTCCACCCCAATTTTGGCCACAAGATAACTCATTCATAGCCATTTTCGAAACCTAGATCTCACAGAACCTTGCTGAAATTTTCTGCAATAAAATTGGCTTGAATAAATTAATTAACCTAACTGATTATGAATTAAGGAAAGCTAGAGAATCAAGAAGGGTATGAAACCCTTAGAAATTTTTGTAGGGCACAAGAGTAGGATTAGGACTTTCCTATCATGTCTCCCCTAGGACAACACTCCTACTCTTCCCTAACTCATGCAAGGACCGAAACATAGCCTACCTAACCAAAAATAAAATTTAATCTTGCTAAAACTCCAATGATGGGATTTGAACTCAAGACCTCAAGAATTAATTCCTAAGCTCTAACCACTAAACCACAACAACTCTTATTCTTATTTCTTTTCCCAATTTTTTTTCCTATTTGATCTTCAAGATATCTCCCTATTTTCACCTCAAGGAAAAATTACCATTTTGCCCTTCTAACTCAATAAACATAATTAAGCTTTCTAGACTATAAATCACATATCTAGAGCACATAAAATCATACAAAAATACATTTATACATGCAAGAAAATATGATATATATCCTAACCCCCTTACTCTAAGATTGGTTTCAACTGGGGTTTCACAGTGGAGGTGAATTCTCAATACGATTTTAAATAAGGCATTTTTATATCTCCTAAATAAATGATCACTTGGAAGGAATTGGCGATGATAATCAAAGAAATTTTTTTTTTCTCCCATGCTTTAGTGTAAATGACTTAGTTTTCTCCAAACAATAAGGGCAAGATAGTTTTCCAGCTGTGCTCCATCCTGACAATATACCATAAGCTGGAAAATCATTAATGGTCCACATCAAAGCTGCCTTTAATGTAAAATTCTGCTTTATTGACGCATCATAAGTCTGCACACTAATTTCCCAAAGATATTGCAATTCCTCTATCAATGGTTGCAAATAAACATCAATTTTCTTTTTAGGGTTGTAAGGACCTGTCAAGGGTCTTCATACACATCTAAGGTGGTAAGTTGTACGGAGTGATAATAACTGGCCAACTTGAATATTACTTTCCAGATTGTCCATAAGGTGTAAACCCATCAGTACAAAGACCTAATCTTACATTTCTTGGTTCATTAGCAAATGATGGATAAACTTAGTTGAAGTGCTTCCACGCTTCTCCATTAGTTGGATGAATGATTTTCCCAGGTTTTGATTGCACATGTTCATTATGCCACCTCATCTGCTTCGCAGTTGCCGTAGATGCATACAATCTTTGAAGTATTGGAGTTAGAGGAAGATAATGCATCTTGGCATATGGAACATCATAACATTTTTTGGCATGTTTTGGTTTGTACCTAGGACTTCCACAAAATTGACATTGCATCAAATTCACATCTTCTTTCCAATATAACATATATCCATTTATACAACAATGAAATTCTTTCACAGGCAAACCCAAACCTTTAACCATCTTCTTCATGCTATAGAAATGCATAGGCATATTATTCCCTTCTGGCAAGCATTCATTTATGAAAGAAGCTACTGTATCAAAGCATCCATAAGACATATTATAGTCAGCCTTAATGCTCAGCAATCTCCCAACCGTTGATAATACTGATTGTTTAGTACAATTAGGCCACAACAACTTATCTGCAGCATCAAGCATATCAAAGAACTATTTTACCATAGGATTTGGTGGTTCCTTAGTGCTTCCAGTTGACTGTGATTCTTTAGGTTGAGGTATTATGAAAGGGCCAATAGCATCCCACACCATTTCTGTTTATTGGTTTCTTGGTTCCTCATCATTACTTGCCATGAATATTGGATCATTTACACCTACTCCTTCTGACTGTATGTTTAAAGTTTCACTGTGTGATGTCCAAATATAATAATCAGGCACAAAACCTCACTGAAGAAGATGAAGTTCAAATTCATCAGCTGTGGCATATCTCAAATTTCTACATTTGCAACAAGGACATCTAATTGCCACCCCCCTCCCCGTTTGAATGTATCTTGCTGGCAAGCAAAAGCACGAAATGTTTGTAGCCCCTCGCAAAACCTTCGCACTTTTCCTTTACGACCTGGGTTAAGTCTATCATACATCCAACTATGATCCTCTCTTATGTTTAATTAATAATCTAGAAAAAAAAAAGGAAAACTATCTCCGTTGAGTTCACTAACATTTTATTATTGGTGTATAAAAATTATTAGTTTATTTACATGGAGAAGTTGAAAAAAGAATGCATTAAGGAATACATAGCACAAATAGATTGAAAGTTTAAACACAAAACAGATAGAAATTGAACTATCTCTTCTTTCCAACTTGTGATCTAATTGCTAATAAGGATAGCTCTTTCATGGCCACACACTTTTTGAGTTTTCTATTTGCAATTTGAGAGTTGGGATCAAATGTTATTAGGGAGGCTATCTTTAAATTTTTATTTGGGATGACCAGAATTTGGTAAAATAGAATCTTATGGAATATTCTCTATGCCAATAGGTAACACTATTATTTACAACATTCTTGTCCAATAAAATTTTTAACCTTTCTTCATGTAAATTGTCTCATTTTCTTCACTAATATTCTCTATGCTAATAGGTAACACTTTTTTCATGAAAATTTTTATAAGTTAAATTCATCAATGCATGATTTGCTCATTCCATGTTATAGTTTTATCTCATATTAAAGAATATTTCAGAATATACAGAATGAGAATGTCAACTTACAGCAATTTTTTTTCGTCATATGTGATTACACCTCCTCTATTGAGAAGGGTCATGGTGTAGTTAAAAGATATGGGAGCGCTGGTAGGATTCAAGTAGTGCCAATGCACGCAGGTTTGGCTAAAATTTTCTTTGTGTAATATCTTTTTATGCTAATTTTTTAAGGCATTTATAGTTTATTTGTGTTCCCTTAGATTTTGGTATGACATATATACTGGACTTTATCTGGTGATGTATTTGCTAATTTATTGGTGGACAGTGACAGTCTATTCTTTAGTTAACTTCACTAATAGATTGCAAGCTAAAGAAATGAATCTTGGTTATTGGATTCTGAAGTCGCAAGTACTTATACTTTGTAAGGTTTTAATAACTTTAAAGAGGAATTTGTTAGTTATCAGAGACTCTAGGCTTGTATGTACTTGCATTTCTGAGAATATTTATCATGCTTCCTTCTATTTTAGTAGTTTAAGGATTGCAATTTCCACAGCAGTGGTGGAATTTTGCTGCTTTGTATGTCCATCAGTACAGATTAAGCATAAGTTATATAGGATCTTCTCTTTTTAAATATGAAGATAGATGAAACCATCCAGAATCAGCATGTAACATTCCAAGAAAATAACTATGTGTCAACCAAAGTGTATCAAGGGAACCATGTCCAAGTTAATGTAAAAAACTGAACTCCCATATATTCTTTTTGCTAGGTTTCTACCCTAAGAAAGGTGAACTGAACTCCCCTACCTAATCTAATCCTTGTTCCATTTTAGATTATTTCATTGCTAGTAATTAATGCATTAGATCTTTGATCACACTAAATCCTCATATAATCTGCATTTTAGTTTTCCAACTTAATGCAGATAGATAAAATAGAAACAGAAACAAAACAAAACATAAACAGAAGAAAATAAGGATACAGAACAGAAGCAACAGAAGAAGGCAGTCAACAAAACAGAAACAGAAGAATACTAAACAAAACAGAAATAGAATCAGATTACTCCCAGGTCTGACAGTCAAAAAACTTGGATATAGTTCAATTCATTGTATTCCAAAAATGCTTACTCAGATGTAAACTGCTCAAAACCTCGTTCCCCTACCCAACTCCTAACACACCCCGTACTCAACCATACGATCAACAGCACCAAAAAATTACAAATAGAAACCATTAACATTAAACCCAAACAACAATATAAATAAAATCCAGATATTTCTGCCAAATAAATCACTTTTTCTGTAGTATATTCAAATCAAAATCCTAGTACATATCCATAGCAAGATAAAGATTCAGACAATACAAGGGAAAACATAGGAAGCTTACCCCTTCTATCCTTTTGACAGTAACAAGGTATTTCGGTCCCCTTGCCGTCTTCTTCGTGCTCAGTTAACTATCTTCCCACCCGCTTTGCAAAACAACACACACTAAAATTAAGATTCTTATCGCCCGAATAAAGCCCTAATGTTTGGCCTACCACTACCAAATCCAAAGACGAATGTAGAAATTGAAGCGTGAACAAAGAAAGAACAGACGGAGACAGAGACGGTTTTGCCCGAATAAAGAAAGAACAGCCCAGTTCTGCCCGAATAAAACCCTAATGTTTGGCCTACCACTACCAAATCCACTACCGCCGGGAATGATGACATAGACAGAGACGATGAACACGTGGGAGTCGTGGGAGGAAGAGGCAGAACCTAGAAGAAGAGGTAAAAATAAAAATAAAAAATAAAGCCCCAAAACGAGGAGGGAATTGGGGATGATTTCCCAAAAAAAAAAAAGGTTTTTTAAAACATGATAATTTAGGTATATACAAAATTTTAAAAAATAATTTAGATATGTAAAAAATTTTAAAAAATAATTATTTATAGATATCTATAATTTACACAACCTATTTATAAATAGAAAATACAAATAATTTTTTAATAATGTAATAAAATTATAAAACATATAAAATTCTATAATTTTTATTTTACTACAATGATATCATTTTAACTTAATAAATTTTTTATTCTTTTTTAATTTAATAAAATTTAAAATGATAATTTTTTATAGCAAAAAATTGATACGGTTAAAAGTGAATACGTTCCTATTATATATATATATATATATATATATATATATATATTATTGTAGCTATGAGCCTTTGGCCTAAGATTATCCCAATAAATATGTATGATACTACATATACTTTAAAAATAATGATTATTAAAATAAATTAATAGTCAAATCAAATAACCATTTGTGACTAGAATTCATTAATCACATCATATAATTTTAGGCTTACTTCAATATAAGATGGGTCAATGTTAAAAGATCGATCAATGTTAGGCTTACTTCAATATTTTGACGGAATGACTAAATGAATATATGAATCATTTAACTCAAAAAGAAAAAGTAATACTCATTCTATCCAAAATTGCATATCAACATTTTTAATTTGGGATGTCTACAATTGAATGTTCACTCCCTTATAATACATATATTTTTCCGCCAAATTTCTACTAACAACCTTCTTAATTTAAAGGAATTACATCTCACTAACTCATATGGTCCCACAACTAATTAATCACAACTATAATAAGGATAATTGATTAATTTTTTTATCAAGTCAAAAATGAATATTCAAACTGGAATGGAGGATGTACCTTTTTCAATTTTTAAAAACCAAAATGATACTTCTTTACATATTTTATTTATTTATTAAAAAGTATAAAGTTTAGAGATATATCAACTACTTTTTTATTAGAACATTTGATGAAATTCTTTTTGTAACCAAATGTAAATAACCCAAAATGACAAAAATACTACATTTACTTTATCTAATAATACTAATTACTTTCTAGCAACATGTTAATATCTTAGGAAAATTCTTAAAAAATTATTTTACTATGTTCATTTTTTAACTATTTTTTTCAATTGAATTAAAAATTAGGATGAATTTTGAAAATTTAATTTCATACCAACACTAATACGATTAGAAACTTTTTTTTTTTTTTAAGTTTCCTCCCAAATACAAATTGGTTAGAACATATACTTGAAGTAAAATAAATATTAAATTATATTTTCAACCAAAATTTTAAAAATTAATTAAATATCCAACATCAAATTAAAGTGGTCAGAAAATAGCTATCCATTTCCTACCAAAAATTACATTTGGTTGGAAATTACATTTTCTTCAAGAAAAAAAAATTAAAATTATAAATTTAATTACTTTCCATCTCTGAGAAACAAAATATAAATTTTTTGGAAAACTAAATCATATTTCCTAGCAAATTTCAAAATGGCTGAAAAACAGAATTTAAACTCCTTTTGTCAGAAATTACATTTTCTTCAAGCAAAAACATTTTTAAATCATAAATTTAATTTTCACCTTCAAGGAATAAAATAATTTTTTAGAGAACTAATTCATATTTCCTACCAAATTTCTAAGTGGTTGGAAAATATATTTTAAACTCCTACCAATATTAATTTTGGTTGGAAACAAATATTTTTGTGAAGAAACAAAATGAATAATCTAAAATTTTCATTTACTACCAATATAATTATATAATCAGAAATGCATTTTTACTTTCTTACCAAAATAGCATTGGTTGGAAATAATTTATTATTTTCCTACCACATCTCAATTTGGTAGGAAAGTTTTTATTATTGTTCCTACCCATAAACTTTTAGATGGAAATGTAGCTATATTTTCCTACCAAAATTGTATTGAAAGGAAATAATTTATTATTTTCCTACCACATTGAGATTCGGTAGGAAAGTTTTTATTAATGTTCCTACCCATAAATGTGTGGATGGAAATGTAGATATATTTTCCTACCAAAATATAAGTTGGACAGAAATGTAGTTATATTTTTCTACCCGAATAACATTGGTTTGAAAAAATTTATTAATTTCCTACCATATCTCAATTTGGTAGGAACGTTTTTATAACTATTCCTACCCACAAACGTTTAGATGGAAATGTAGCTATATTTTCCTACCAAAATAGCATTGGTTGGAAATAATTTATTTTTTTCCTAACAAATTTTGGTTGGAAATAATTTATTATTTTCCTACCAAATCTCAATTTGGTAGGAAATGTTCTACTACTGTTCCTACCCATAAACGTTTGGACGGAAATATAGCTATGTTTCCTACCAAAAAGTACGATGGAAGGAAACTATAACTATATTTTCCTACCAACATGTACTTTGGACGGAAATGTCGCTAATTTTCCTACCAAAATGTATGTTGTTGAAAATTTGATAGAAATGCAGCTAAAGTTTCCTACCAATATGTATGTTGGACGGAAATGTAGCTATATTTTCCTACCAATATGTGTGGCGGATGGAAATTTCCAACCCCATTTCCTACCAAATTTAGTGTGGTTGGGAACTTCCCACCAACTACTTCTTTGGTCGGAAATGGATAGCTGATTTGCTACCATTTAGCTTTGGTAGGAAACTTTTGGTAGGAAATAGTCTGTTTTGTTGTAGTTACCCTAGTAGCTATGATTACTCAACAGAAGCAATTGATATTAGAATTTGAGAAATTGGGGATAGAAGTAGGGGGATTTGCGAAAGGATATTTAGCAACTTTGACATCGCAACCAACCTTGGTGGAACGTATAAAGATGACCCAATGTATGGATGCTAGTTTATAGAAGAGGAAGAAGGAAGTCCGTGATGATCAACAGGCAGATTTCCAAATTCATGATGATGGGAGTTTGAGATTTAGGGGAAGATTATGTGTACCAAACCATCCAAGTTTAAAAGTTAAAATTTTAAAAAAAGCACATAACTCTAAGTTCTCAGTACATCCCGGTGGCACTAAAATATATAGGGACTTGAAGAGAAACTTTTGGTGGAGTGAAATGAAGAGGGAGATAGCGGAATATATTTCTTGGTATATAGTATATCAACAAGTGAAGGCTGAACATCAAAGACTGAGAGGATTGCTAAAACCTTTGGAGATACTTGTATGGAAATGGGAACATATCACTATGGACTTTGTTGTTGGGTTGCCACGATCAAGGTTGGGAAATGACACTATTTGGATGATTGTAGATAGACTGACTAAATCCGCGCATTTCTTGTCAATGAAGGCTATAGCAACAATGGATGAGTTGGCAAAGATGCATATGGAGGAAATAGTGCAGTTACATGGCATACCAGTTAACATTATGTCTAATAGAGATCCACGGTTTGTTTCGCGATTCTAGAAGAGTTTTAATAAAGCTATGGGGACTACAGTAACACTTAGTACCGCATTTCACCCATAAACTGATAGGCAATTTAAACATACTATTCAAACATTGGAGGATATGTTGCGGGCATGTAAGATGGATTTCAAGGGTAGTTGGGTTAATCATTTGATGTTGATATAATTCTCATATAATAATAGTTATCAGACAAGTATTGGGATGGTTCCATATGAGGCATTGTATGGGAGGGTGTGTAGATCACCGGTATGTTAGGATGATGTGGGTGAGAGGATAATTACTGGATCGAAATTAGTACAAATCACCTTGGAGAAAGTGCCATTGATCCGCGAGCGAATTAAGGTAACGCAAGATAGACAAAAGAGTTGGGCAAATAGTAAAAGGCGATCGTTGGAGTTTAAGGTAGGAGAGAAGGTGTATCTTCGAACTTTCCCTGCTAACTGGGTGATGAGGTTTGGAAAGAGTGGAAAGTTAAGTCTGCATTTTGTAGGTCCTGATGAGATTCTAAAAAGAGTTGGGGAACTCACTTATCATTTGGCTTTACCACTGGCACTGTCTAAGATGCATGACATTTTCCATGTTTCTTACATAAGGAGGTACATTTCAAATCTGAGTCATGTGCTAGAGGCTGGGCCATTGAAAGTGACTAAAAACTTGTCGTATGCGGAGATTCCTTTGAGGATTGTAGATCGTAAGGAGCAGGTGTTACGAAGACGTATCATCCCCTATGTCAAGGTCCAGTGGGCAAATCATACGCCTCGTGAAGCTACATGGGAGTTGAAGAAGGACATGCACAAGAAATATCCATCTTTGTTTAACCTGGAAAGTACGTATAAGTTTCGATGACAAAATATTTGTAAGGGGGGTGGAATGCAAATACCCAACCCAATTTATTTTGGGTTTTGTATTCTGACAGGCCCATAATGTGATTCTTTTTATTATGGCCCATGAAATAGCCCATAGGCATTAGGGGTCATGGGAGATTTAGTTAAGTTGAGGGGATGTGTTTGTTATTTAATGTTTTTGAAAGTTAAACCTATGTCTTAATCTAAACGACGTTCTTTGCTTTTATCATCAGTTGTCCAAAACGATCGTTCAAGGGTTCTAGACTCTGGGGAAGAAAGCTCTAACTTGCTTCAATCTTGAAGGTGAGTTCTATAGATTTTGACTCTTAATTTAATTAAAGATTGAGAAGTAAATATTAGGAGGTTCATTTCCTCTTGGCTTATAGAATTCTAGACAATAAGGTTAATTGATTCATTGGGTGTTAGTTCCTTAGATTAATATTGGTATTGTATGATTTGATATTAAGGAGCGATTGTATTGAATAATTGGCTTGGATTGGAGATTTTAGTCTAACCTCTGAGGTAAGCGGTTCTGACATCTTCTGTTTTAAAGACTATTATGAATGTTATTTTCTGTACAAATTGGGAATTGAGTTTGGTTATTTTGGTTTGGTTTTCAATAATATGATTATATGTTTTTGTGTGTGATATATTTGTAATGGCTCATGAATCTAGGAGGAAGAACATGTTCTAAAATATATGTATGTGACTGAAATCCCTCTCAATCAATAAAAAATCTTAATTTGGTCTCCCTGATGGGATAAACAGTCAGAACTCATATCAGTGATTCTCTTTCTAATCTAAAATTCATGAGCATCTATTTGTTGCAATGTGTTAAGACTGTGATAAGTACTTCAACTTTTTGTTTGTAATATTTAAAGGAAAAAAAAGTTTAGAATTTTTACTGGATCAATTTGCTATGTGTGTGTATATAATTACGTATGTAAGAAAATAAAAAGAGTACCATAATAATTTATGGGACTGAAGCATCGGTTTTGAATGGCAGCTTATGGAGTGGTTGCTAAATTACCTTGGTTTTCGTAGTTTCCCTTGTTTGAAATCGTAATGTGTGGCGGAGCTTGAATTGTTTTTTTTTTTTTTTGTTGGTCTCGAATAGAAAAGGTTTTCATTTCTTCCACTGTCTTTAATTGCCTTGCTTAGGACGTACCCAAAAAAAAAAAAAAAAAAAACAGTCAAAACTATTGTTTTGGAAAAGATTGTTCTTGTTGACTTCAACCGCAGCACATGGCATCTGCAAACTTTTCTTGGTGTGGGGACATTGATGTTCCCTAAAAGGAATAAAAAGAATAAAAATAAATTATTCTACTTTATCTATTGTAGTAACCAAGAAGAATGCCATTCGGGTGGGCCATGGTTGGAAAAGAAAAAATTATTTTACTTGTCTTGTTTTAATATTACTATATTTCTTATTAGTTTATTATTAGTAGTATTTCGTTTGAGGACTTACCGGACTTTGTTTTGAAATACAGCCATACTTATATCTATTTAAAAGTGAATTAAATTTATATTTTATTTTAAAATTTAATTATCATTTGTGTTTCATTAATATGGAATAATACCTTTTTATTTATGTATATAAAAATAATATATTTAGGGTCCCATCTAATTATTTGGTGCTATTTGATGTGTGTTATTCAAGGTATATTATATGTAACTTACTCTTTTTTAAGAAGATGTTTGGACTATTTATTGGGCTAGTGTAGCACACTCAATTTATTATTTCACAGATTTCGATCAAGAATATGAAAAGAATTGTGGAGACGGATAACATTAGACTATACTTTTTGATTGATTGAATTTTTGAGAGTTTTATTTATTATTATTAGTTGGATAGACAATGTTGTTCTCATTAATCCTTAATTAAGGAGCAAGATATTGATTGTATTGAAGGTTTTATATTCTATTCATGTGATTTTATTGTAGGTCCTAAATGTATTTTTTTTCATGATATGTAGTTTTCTTTTCTTTGGAGATAATTAGTTTCAATTTAAGTGATATTTTTTGTTTAGTTAGAGACTTGGTGTCTCCTTGGAGATGTTGTCGTGTGGCATTTCGAATATGAACTCAGGTTCTATTTCGAGTTCGGATTCGGGGTGTTACATTACACGCATAGCATATAGATCCAGTAAAAATTCTAAACTTCTTTTTTTCCTTTAGACATTACAAATGAAAAGTTGAAGTACTTATCACAATTTTAACATATTACAACAAACAGATGCTCATAAATTTCAGATTAGAAAGAGGATCACTGATATTAGTCCTGATTGTTTATCCTGCCAGGGAGGCCAAATTGAGATTTCTTATTGATTGAGAGGGATTTCAGTCACATACATATATTTTAAAATATGTTCTTCCTCCTATATTAAAATTTTTTTAACTGTGAACTACAGCCCTCTTCATGGACCAGCCACACCGGATCATGGACCAGCTACATAGGATCACAAAATATGCGGTGCACAGCCATCTCTATGGACCGGCCACACCATACTGCATCCCCTAAATTGTTCGAGAATTGCATAGCGCAAGACTCGCACCCATAACCTCCGAAATGCGAAGGTTATGTTTAGCCGCTGAGCTATGATAATTGTTGATGCTGTCTTTTTTTTTTATTTATTTAAACTATTTTGAACAATCTTTGTGTATTTTTTTAAAATAAAAGTATTATAACAAAATATAATAATCATATTAAATTCAATATGAAACAATATTATTCAACATAAAAAAATATTTTGTATATTTATATAATTTTAAAATTTTATATATTGTCAATTATATTATCTTTTTTATTAAATAATTTATACAAATATATGAATATATCTAAATATACATAAACAAACAAACATACACACACACACACACACACACACACACACACGCCACACATATTTAAGTACACACACACATACACACACACACACACACATATATATATATATATACACATATATATATATATATATTCATACATACACACACACACACATACACACACACGCACACACACACACATATATATATATATATTCATATACACATATATATACATAACTTCACCTGTGAGTTCCGTGGCCTTTGTTTGTGGTGCTCATTGCCAGTCTCAAGTCCGAATAAAGGAGGAGAGTTGCAGTAAGGTTTGTAACGGCCAGCATAAAATATAGTCGTATCTATGACATGAACTAATCGATTGACTGCATGGGGGCGTTCCCTACTCAGCGATGCACTGCACTTCTTAGACTTGGGTGTAATGATAAATATGCGAAGGTTGATAGGTCATTGCCCGGAAGCAACACGCCACTTCGGTCCCCGGATACGATGTCAAATATATAAGGGTGTAGGGTTAAAAAGACAGTCCATAGTGATAGGATCCATTTAGCTACATGGAATATAGGATCTTTGATTGGTAGATTGATAGATTAGTTGAGGTTATACAGAGATGAAAGATTAGCATTTTTCATCTTTAGAAAACTAAATGGTTAGGTGAGAAGGCAAGAGTAGTAGTGCCTTGAGGTTATAAGATTTGGTATTCAGGTAGAGTTAGGAATAGAAATGGAGTCGGGATTATTATTGACCGTAAGTTTATTGATGATGTTGTTGAAGTACAGAGGAAGAATGATAGAATTTTGAGCATCAAAATCATGATTAGTGGCGAGATTATTGTTGTTATTAGTGCGTATGTGCCAAAGTGGGACTTGATGATTCGGTTAGGCAACAGTTTTGGAATGATTTAGATGAGATTGTACAAAGTGTACCGTGTGCAGAGAAGCTTTTAATTGGTGGTGATCTAAATGGACATGTGGGTACTGATCAGAGCGGGTTTGAGAGTGTCCATGAAGCTCAGGGTTTTGGAGATAGAAATGAAGTAGAAACTACTATTCTTGACTTTGCCTTAGCCTTTGATTTGACTATAGCAAATACCTGGTTTAAGAAGAGAGATTCTTACGTAATGACTTTTAGAAGCAAGTTAAATGCCAATCAGATAGACTTCTTTATTATGAGGCGTAGGTTTCATAGTGATTGTATGGATTGTAAGGTTTTTCTAGGTCAGAGTGTAGTTACACAACACAGGCTGTTGATCCTTGATTTTATTTTTAGGAAAAAGGGTAAGCAGCAAAATCATCGGGTTAACCCTAGGATTAAGTGGTGGAAGCTTCAAGGGGATGCAAGAATAGCCTTTGTCGATAAAGTAGTTCAAGCAGATGACTGGTCTTCTGATATGGATTTGGATCCAGATACTTTGTAGAGAAAGATGGCTCAATGTATTTGGACAACGGCTAAAGAAGTGCTTGATGAATCTAAAGGAAGAGTACCACTACACAAGGATGTGTCATGATGGAACAACGAAGTGAAAGAAGCCGTATGGAGTAAAAGAGAGTGTTATAGAAACATAGAAAAGTGCAGGAGTGATGAGAATTTTGAGAAATATAAGGTCGCGAGAAGAAAAGCTAAAGAAGCCGTTAGAAAGGTAAGATCCACAATTTACAAGGATTTATATGAAAAGCTAGATGCTAAAAATGGAGAGAAGAATATATATAAAATGGTGCATTTTAGAGAGAAGAAGACGAGAGATATCGACGTGATGAAATGTGTAAAGGATGACAACCACAAAATTTTGGTTAAAGATGAAGAAATCAAGGAGAGATGGAGGTCCTATTTTGATAAGTTATTTAACGGGAGTCAAGTTTTAGTGTCGAGTATGGGTAGTCTTGCAATTTTGAACGAAGAGGTTAACCGTACATATATTTGTCATATTCAGAAGCATAAGTTCGAGAGGCCTTTAAAATGATGAGACCAAAAAAGGCAGTGGGACCAGATGGTATACCGAACGAGACTTGGAAGTGTTTAGATGAGATATGTATTGCATGGTTGACTAGTCTGTTCAACAAAATATATAGAATTAATAAGATGCCTACAAAATGAAGGAATAGTACTCTGATTCCTCTGTATAAGAATAAAGGAGATGTCCATGATTGTGCCAATTACTGTGGGATTAAACTTATAAGTCATACTATGAAGCTTTAGAAGAGAGTGATTGAACAGAGGTTAAGGGGCATTATACAGATTTCAGATAATCAATTTAGTTATATACCTGGGCATTCCACTACGGAGGCAATTCATTTATTATGACAGATAATTGAATATTATAGGAAAAGAAAGAAAGATTTACATATGGTATTTATTGACCTGTTGATATGTTTAAATTTGGGTATAAAAATTGTATAAAAATAAGCACATTTCCAATCAAGTTTAAATTAAAACGTTAATCCCAAATTACACATATGAGCTAGCGTACTCATCATTAAGCATAGCTTAGGGTTTAAAACGAGTATCGATCCTCAAGAAACAAGTATGCATTAATCACTTTTCTTTCATTGTTTAACCGACTCAATAAAGTGAAAAAGAATAAAAATAAAATAAAATAAAATAAAAGAATATATACATGTCAATGATAGAGAATTATGTAACTCAAACCATTATTTTGACAAACATAACCTTACAGTACCTAATCATTATCATAACTAATCATTCTCTTGGCATCATGAAGGATTTAGATAGATTCACTTCTTTTTCAATCCATGAAATTACTATCTTCTAGACAAATTAGTATCACATATTGTGTCTCAACTAATTCACCCAAAAGATGCATTAAACACAATCTTTAATTAAATTTCCATATCCTAGCAAACTTAAAACATGAAATTAATCAATGAATCCATATTCTGACAGACATCAATTAACCTCTAATTACCCAATTATTGGCAATTAACCCCTTTTTCAAGCAAGTTAAGAGATAACAAATATGAAATTAATGAATTGAAACCACCATCAACCCTTTTTCCAAGCAAGTTAATAGAAGAAACAACAAATTAACCTCGTAATCAGCATAAGTAATTAAATACCAAGAGTAACAATCAACTAATCAAAAGATCAACATAACTCTAAAAATCATGAATATCTAAAACAATGTTAAATTACAATAAAATAATTAATACATCATTGTTCAAGAAAAGAAAACAAAGTTAAAAGAAAGCACTCATAGACAAGCCTCATTCTTCTTCCTTCGTAGACTCTCTTATACAATCCTCCTTGATTTTGAGTGATTTGATGTTTTCATCTCCAAATTCTCCCATTTTCCTTGTGTTCTCCCTCTATTTATAGGCTTTAGAAGTATCTAAATTCGTTCTTCTAGGGTTTCTGGCCGAATAGAAATAGGAAAATACTAAAACTCTACAAATTACCAAAAATCGAACACGAAAATTGAGTCACCGCCTTAGTAGCAGTGCACAGCCGGCGTCGCTTGACCTGCCTAGGGCCGGCGCCGATTGTGTGCTATTTCTCCATCCGTTCGTCGATTTTTCTTGATTTTTGTGCCAACTCTTCCAGATTGTAGCTGGCGTCGCCTCTGAGCTCCCAACCAGCGCCGGTTGTGTTCTGTTCAGCTCCATTTTTGTCGATTTTTCATCACTTCGAAGTGTGTGCCAACAGTACGTGACTGGCGCCAATTCTCCTGTCCTGGACGGTGCCGCCTCTATTATGTTTAGTGACGATTTTACCTTATTTTACCCCTAAAATCTAAAATAATGCACAAAATAACTTTCCAATGGTAAAATTTTAACTATGAAGGAATATAACTAGCTATTGTACAACATGTATCACAAAATGGCCTCAAATAACTAGAAAATATATGACTACTTTAGGCCCTATCACATTTACCCACACTTAACTCTTTGTTTGTCCTCAAGCAAAGTATCAATGACAAGTAGAAAAACCCAAGTTTTCACAAAATCACTCAATCAATTTCAAAATAATATTTCCAATGCTTTCTTTATTCAAGACAACAAAACATATGCTACAATACCTTTCATAACAAATGCAAAACTTGAGTAAATGAAGAATGACTAGTAGAACCATCCCAACACTTAACATCATTCTCAAACCATTGGAAAGAATTTAGTTCAAAAAGAATATGCATTCCATAAGTTTACTTTTCATACACTCTCTCCACTAATCCGAGATATATCATGATTCTACTTAGATCAAATTGGACTATTAAGCTTGTAATGTAAGGCTAAAGGGTTTGTAATGTAGCTGTCAAATGAAGGATATAGGAAAATCAAATATCAAAGACGATGAGAGTTTGCAAGAAAAGGATAAACAAAATATACCAATAAATTCCAAGCTGTTCTTACTCTCTTATCACAAAACCAATTAGAAACCTATAACCTTGTATAGCACTCATATTACAATTCAAGCAAATCTTGCATTCTTTTTATCAATAATTCTCAACTCATCAATCATAGTGCACAAGATCATCAAAATTTCAACAATTCTTACTCCACTCAATCAACATTCTTCCTTGTGCTCTTCTTTTCTTTTTCTCTTCTTCCAAATGCTCCTTTTGTTTGTTTCTCAGTTTTTTTTTTCTTTCAACATTTTCTAGCAGCTTTTTGTTTTTCTCAATCTTTCTTTTTCTTCCTTCTTTCTCCTTCCACAACTCCAACTCAACACATGATGTATGACTGAAAATAACAAGTCATGACATTTACACAATCATTCTCCCCTCATCATTCTTCTACTTGTACTTTTATCCATCAAGAGCAATCAAAGTTTTGGAAGGTAAATCAAACTCTCAGAAAGAAGTAATGGACAAAGTATGATAACGGTTTTAAGAAAGAAATTAACAATTTAGGTTTAAAATAGACACTAGGGATATTATAAAATAAGTCGGCTTGAAAAGTTCAAACTATCCAAAGAAGACCTATTACCGTCATTCCTGAATTAAAACATGAATGTCTTTCTTGTTTCGCCTCGAGAGGTATTCAAGTAAGTTCTAGAATGCTCGATGAATTTTAGCAGAAAAACAGGTTTAAGAGCAATGTAAAGCATTTGATCAAAAACTACTTAGTCCAAATGCGTGCAAAAAGTCATTCATAAGCCATAAATGATATAGAACATATGCTCTATGATCTAGTAAAAAGACATGCATTAAAAATATATCTTGAAAGCTCAACCAAATCAGAAAATTTTTGAAAAATTTACTCAAATTCCTATTCCAAAGGAAATTCCTATTCTAAAGAATTTCAAGAAGAATGAAGCATAGAAGAATTCCCATTCTAACCATTTCCCCACTTACACCCAATGGGTTTTATCCCGGTGGACCGCAGGCCATGCGGGCGCGGA
The DNA here is from genome assembly GCA_026120185.1 of Voacanga thouarsii. NCBI lineage: Eukaryota > Viridiplantae > Streptophyta > Magnoliopsida > Gentianales > Apocynaceae > Voacanga > Voacanga thouarsii. The sequence goes on from JANUWF010001120.1 coordinate 793,203, forward strand.
TCCGGTGTGGCCGGTGCAGTGGACCGCTAGCTATTTTTTGCATTTTTTTTCTTTTTCATTTTGGGTCCCATACCAGGCGAAGTTAATATTTTTGTAATAGTTTATATTCTTGGAATATATTTGCATGAAAAATATTAGTAAGGGATTTTAGGATTAAACAAGATAATTAATTAATTAATTAATGTGTTTAATTCTATTATTTGGGCACTTAGGTTTAAAAAATAGAAAAGTATGAAAACGTTTATTGTTTTGAGCATGCTATTTTTTTTTTTTTTGTGTACCTATGTGTGCCTTTTCTCAAAGACCAAAGTCTTTGGGAACATTTTTGACAAGAAAAATATTTTTCTTCAAAAATTAAATGGTTATTTTAATTTGTACAAAAATTAATCCTTGAATATTTTCTCAAAGGATTTAATCCTTGACATAGAAAATATATTGGATTTAAATATTTTTGTAAATTAAAATGGAGAGCCATTTTGTTTTTTTTTACTAGAAAAATTATTTTGTCAAATAAACTTGAGACCAAAGTCTCTAGAAAGTTTTAATTGGAAAATTTTTGAAATCATTAAGTTTTAACTTAAATAAAATTAGTCCATGGAAAAATATCTCAAAGGATATAAACCTTGACATAGAGATTTTAATGGATTTGGATATTTTATTTTTGAGTTAAGGAAAAACTTAATGAAAATTTCAAAAGGATATTTTTCCAGAAAACCTTTATTTTAAAAGACTAAGTGGGAGAGGGGTTCCCACGGCTTCCATCACGGTCCTCATTAGAGATCGTGGGTCCCCTCGCGTCACCCTGAGAGTGAACCCGTATAGGATGGAGATATCACAAGAATCTAGATCTAATGGAAGGATGTAATTAATAACTCGGGGCACGTACTATAATCGGCCAGCCCATGTTGGAGGTTATAGTGCGAGGTATGTCCATAGGAAATGAGAGGAAACGGCCATCCCACGATGTAGTTATCCTCTAGATCATATTCAACTTGATACAAAAATTTAAAAATATACATAGTAGACTATATTCCAACAGCCACAATATTCTTTATAAGTAAGGAGGGTCATGTGTGCCCGTTGAAGTCATATATATTATACTAAAGAAGTTAATGGTGGAAGTTTTAGATTATATATATATATATATATATATATATATATATTACGTGAAAATGAAGATTTATTTTGAGAAAAATCAAAATAAAATTTCGAATATTCAGTCTTAAATGGGATGAGTAATTAATAAGATGCTTTGAACTCTTATCAAATCATGCTATTCCATTCTTTATTTTATATTTTTCTTTTGAATAAAGAACTTAAAATTCGTTATATTAAACCTTCCTGTTTGGTCTCTTTTTGAGATCTTCCATATCAGATTCATCTCCGCCATTGATTCAGGCCCAAACCAGAAAGCACTTCCTTCTTGTGTTGAAGTGGAGGATGAAAACATAGTTCAATTGTGAGAACCAATGACCGAGAGAGACTCATGCTTGCATCATCATTGAACTACCAGGCCAAAACCCTTTCCATTATGAGTTTCGTCATTTCCAGACCTGTAGAGAACAAGCATTCTGCCTAAAAAGCCCCAAACCAACCCAACATACTTTATCATGAGGCCTCTATTTCATATCCAAACCCTTTCTATAGACTTAGGGCAAAATACTTTGGCATTCCTAGACATGCATGCTTGCCTGCTTAATTATTTTACTTGGTCGTTATGCTTTTTAAAAGCCTGTTTTCATTTGACAAGTTACTTGCAATCGCCTACTTGTCATTGGCAAGTGGGCCAATTCAACTCGTCGGGCTGGTGTGTCGGGACTAGCTAGGCCAAGCCTGCAAGTCGAACCGGTCACACTATAGCGGATCGATCCCAGGGCCGGTCTTGGAGTGTAGGCCAGTCTAGGTCCCTGTAGCCGGCCCGCCTGAGGCCTGGCAGGCTAGCCCGCCTTGAAGAGCATTCATTTTTTTTTTTTTTTTGTCCCTCAATAGTCAAGAATTTTTTTTTTTTAACTTTTTGGACCCTCAATGGATATATTCTCCCCCTAACCCCCCAAAGCTTTATAAATACCCCCCAATTCACCCCAAAACTCACCAAACACTCTCTAACTCTCTCCAACTCTCTCATTTTCATTTCTCTTTCTCTCATACTTCTCAAATCTCTTCATTTTCTCTACAAAAAGTGTTAGAATAGGATTTATTTTTTTATAATTTTTTTCAATTCTTCAAACAAAGTCTTCATATTTTGAAAGATTATTGAGTAGCGGAATAGTTGATAGTTTAAGTCTTGAAGAAGATAAGAAGTAAAGCTCCACAAAGTGTTTTTGTTCTTGACCATCAACTAGTTAGTATTTTTTAATCTTACATTCTTATTTTTTAGTTTTATTAATTGCTTATTTGTTTTAGTTTTTTGTTTAATTTTTAAGTTAATTTACAAGTTATTTATGTTTTTTAATTCTCTTATTTCATTATTTGTTAATACTTTATTTTATGTTTTTAAACTTTTGTTTGAAATTTAATTGATTATTTTTGTTTATATATAATAGATCCAAATCAATATCATTACTTTTATTGAGTTAAGTGGGAAAAAAAAAAGGAAAGAGGATAGGCTCGAGCCTGACCCGCCTAGCCCGTGGACCTTAAGGGCCTAGGGGCTAGGCCCAGGGTTTCTGGCCCTGGGCCTGGCCCAACCTGCATTAGCATGGGACCGGCCCGCACGCCCACGAGCCGATCCTAGGGCCTGGCCTGGCAAACCCGAAACTGTGCAGGCCGGCCCACATGCCTATACCCGCCTACTAGCTTGTGGTCATAAGAATTCCTTTACAAGATTGCTTCTCAGAGTCTGTGGAGACTCCATTGCAAAATTGAATGGTTGGTGAGAAGGGATTCGAATTGTCTAGAGACTGGGGTAATGTTCAATGTTGTGAATTTCGGGTCTTAAGCATAGGCATTGCAAATATTTGGTTTAGGATTGATGTACAAAGTGGATGTGCTGAAGATTTTCAAAAAATAAACCATTTTCAAATTAACCAAAAGTTGTTAATTCATAATATTTTCATAAGTCCTTTTAAGTTTATTTTTCACCCTTAAAAAAAAATTATGTTAGGGTGAAACCCTAGGAACAAACTAAAAATACTCTCCTGGCAAACTAACCAAGACAATAACAAATAAACAGAACAAAGAAGGTGGCAAAGCTAACCAAATAACAAAGGCGGCAAAGCCGACCAAGGAATATCAAAAACGGAGAAAATATAAAGAGCAAAAAATATAAAGGCGGCTTATCCGACCAACAAATAAAATTAGGCGGTATAACCGACCATAAAAGAAATTAAGTACAAAAAAGAAATAAATTAAAGCAATAAAATAATGACACCAAATTTACGTGGTTTGGTCAAGAGACCTACTGATGTGTCCGAACTTGGGTATAAAAATCATACAAAAACTAAGCACATTCCCAATCAAATTTAAATTAAAACGTTCAACCTAAATCACATATATGAGCAAGCGTACTCATCATTAACCAAGCATAGGGTTCAAATGAGTGTCGATCCTCCAGGAACAAGTAGACATTAATTACCTTTCTTTTATTGCTTAACCAACTCAATAAAGTGAAAAATAAATAAATAAAATAAAATAAAATAAAAATATATACATGTCAAGGATGTAGAATTATGTAACTTAAGCCATTGTTCAGACAAACATGATCTTAAAGAACTCAACTATTATCATAACTAATTATTCCCTTGGCATCATGAAAGATTAAGATAGACTCACTTCTTTTTTAATCCATGAATCCCTATCTACTAGGTAACTTAGTATCACATATTCTGTCTCAACCAGTCTTATCCAAAAGATGCATTAAACACAATCTTTGATTAAATTTCCATATTCTGGCAAACTTAAAACATGAAACTAACCAATGAATCCATATTCTGACAGACATCAATTAACCTTTAATTACCAGTTCTTAGCAATTAACTCCATTTTCAAGAAAGTTAAAAGACAACAAATATGAAACTAATGAATTGAAATCACTATCAACCCTTTTTTCAAGCAAGTCAATAGAAAGTAACAATCAATCAATCTCGTAATAAGCACAAGTAATTAAATACCAAGGATAATAACCAATTAATCAAAAAATCAAATAACTCTAAATATCATGAATATCTAAAACAATGTCAAATTACAATAAAACAATTAAAATATCATTATTCAAGAAAAAGAAAACAAAGTAAAAGAAAACACTCATAGACAAACCTTCTTCTTCTTCATTTGAAAACCTTCTTGCACAACCATCCTTGAATTAAAGAATTCCTCCTTTGATTGAATAATTTTCTACAATTATCAATGAATTCTCCCTTTTTCCTTTGTGTTTTTCATTTATTTATAGCCTTAGGAAATGCCTAAACTCGTAGGTACAGTGTTCTTAGCCGAGTAGAAGTTAGAAGATACTAAAACTCTACAGATTACCAAAAATCGCGTAGAAAAAATCAAGCACCGCCTTATCTTCAGGGCATAGCCGGCGCCGCCTTAGCTCTCGGAGCCGCCACCACCTTGGCTCTTGGAGTCGGCACGAATTGTGTTCTGCTTCTCTACTCGTTTGCCAATTTTTCTCCGAATTTTGCATACTATAGACCAGAATGCAGCTGGTGCCGATTCCCCTCTGTTTTGCTCTATTTTGACAATTTTTCATCGCTTCAAAGTGCATGTAATCCAGTGCATGGCCAGCGCCGATTCTAGACCCCTACCGCCGTCTCTCCTCTATTCTGCGACGTTTTTGTTTCGTTTTACCCTAAAAATTTGAAATAATGAACAAAACACCCTTTCAAAGGTAAAATATCAAATATGAAGGAATATGACTAGTTATTGAATAAAATATATCACAAAAGAACCTCAAATAACTAGAAAAAATATGACTAATTTAGCCCCTATCACCTACGTCCACGAGCGAAAGAGGTGCAAATCTCTCACTATAAAGAAAAACAATATACAAAGCTTTGGGAAAGTATTCCCAAGCTAAATCACAAGCATAAAATTACAAAGAAACCTAAATTTCTTCAAATGCTTCAAATGCTTGTGAGTGGTGTATCCTAAGAACCAAATCAAAGCCTTTATTTATAAAGCTTCACATGTGAGGAATAGTTCTCCACTTTCAATGTGGAACTATGCAAGGCAACCTAACAAATCTCCACCTTGACTTGTATCACAAACTCAAATATAGCAATTTTGCTCCACCTTCTCCACAAAAGTCCAAAGATCACAAATCACGAATAGTAAATGCCAATCAAGTCCAAACTCTGCTTGAACTTGAAAACAGGAAGAGGTTTCGTAAGCATGTCAGTAGGATTATCTTTGGTGTTAATCTTCTGAATAAAGACTTTCTTCTCAGCAATGATATCTCGAATGAAGTGAAACTTCACATCAATATGCTTTGTCCTCTCATGATACATCTGATCTCTAGTCAAATGTAATGCACTTTGACTGTCACAATAAATTATAGTTACACTTTTATGTAGACTGAGCTCACCAAATAAACATTTCAACCATAGGGCTTCTTTGATTGCCTTGGTCAGAGCCATATATTCTACTTCCTTAGTAGACAATGCCACAACATGCTGTAAGCTAGCTTTCCAACTAACTGCACAACCTCCAATACAAAATACATAGCCAATTAGTGATCTTCTCCTGTCAAGATCTCCGGCGTAGTTAGAGTCCACAAAACCAACTAAAGTGTTGTTATTTCTTCCAAACTCCAAACAAGTATTTGAAGTACCTCGCAAGTATCTGAGAATCTATTTTACGGCTTGCCAATGTTCTTTTCCTGGACAAGCCATATATCTACTAACCACACTGACTGCTTGTGACATATTTGGACGAGTACAAACCATTGCATACATTATACTACCAACTGTACTAGAATATGGAACACGTGCCATATAATCTTCCTTTTCACTTGACTATGGTAACTAAGCAGCTGAGAGTTTAAAATGACTCGCAAAAAGAGTACTTACAGGTTTTACATTTTTCATGCCAAATCTCTCCAAAACTTTCTCAATGTAATTTTCTTGAGTCAGGTACAGTTTCCCAAGAGCTTGATTTCTGTTGATCTCCATGCCAAGAATCCTTTTAGCTGCAACATTTTCATCTCAAATTCACTTTTTAACTGTTTCTTCAAGACATCGATTTCTACCAAATTCTTAGCAGCAATGAGCGTGTCATCAACATAGAGCAGCAGATAAATAAAAGAACCATCATGTAACTTTCAAAAGTAAACGCAACTGTTATACATACTCCTTGAATAACCATGACTTAACATAAAGGAATCAAACCTCTTGTACCATTGCCTTAGAGACTGCTTCAATCCATACAAGGATTTCTTCAAAAGACAAACATGATCTTTTTTTCCTTCAATTTCAAATCCCTCAGGCTGCTTCATGTAAATTTGTTCCTCAAGATTACCATGCAAGAAGGCTGTCTTAACATCAAACTGCTCTAATTCCAAATCATACATAGCAACTAAAGCAAGTAAAACATGGATAGAGCTATGTTTAACAACAGGTGAAAAATTTTCATTAAAATCAACACCTTGTACCTGACTATAGGCCTCACTACAAAAAAAGTGACTTTTGGCAACGCCAAGGAAAGTGTGGCGAAATTGGCCAAAAGTGTGGCAAATATGTTTTGCCATGGAAATGCCACGGTTTTCGAGGCATGGGTGTTACGGTCGTTGCAAAAAGTTTGGCACAGTTGTGTAGTCATGGGAAATACCTTTTGTCACGGATTTACCACAGTTTTGGAGTCGTTGTAAATAAAGTGTGGTATTTGTTCATGGACTTTTGCCACAGATTTTCGTAACGGTTATTAACTGTTGGCAAAAATTTTAATTTTTTGTCACAGTTTTTTTAACATTCTACAACTATGGGGAATATTATTTATTACAATTAAATTTCTATTGAAAATAATCCTTTTTGTTACAGTTCTTTTCCAAATTGACATAACCGTGGATAATGCCCATTTGCTACGATTTTCTTGTTGTTGTAATTAATACTTTTTGCCATGCTTTAAAGCTTCAAAAAAAAAATAGTACGTAATTTTGGACAAATTTCCATACTTTTTACATCCGTAGTGAATGAATATTGAATTCAATATGATGATATTGACAACTTTTTTTTCCTTTTACTTTAACAAGACCATCTACTATACATATAGAACTATGAAAACCTCTAATATTAACAATCAACTATCATCGATTGAATGAACATTCAAAATGCCATCATCCATTAATAATAACTTAATATACAAAAAAAAAACTAAATGAAGTTTGATAAGTATCATGAATCTAATCCTTGATATTAGTTCAAAATAGGCCAAAACAAAATCACAATTCTAATCATGACATCCATCAGAAGTTATAACAATTCATTGAGGACAACAAACAATGTTATAATTAAATGAACCTTCGACCACCTTGATCTTCATTCCTCTTGTCATTAAGAAAAAAAAGGACAAGATTACTTCTTAATAAAACTACAAATCTAAATTTCTAAAGTCACTAAAAATCTGGTTTCAGATATATGTAATCATTCACTTTAACATAAAATTCGGAATCATGATCATTTTCAATCACAGAGTTTCTTGAAGTTAAAAATGACAAGGAACAAAAATGGTTGGCATACATTGGCAAACTCACTTTTGTAAATAACTTTGAAACTTCTAAGAATACCATCCCACAAGAGGATGAAAAAAATGTCAAAAAATTCTTGAAAATTCTAAAAGATTATATGTACTCGTTTCAATTCCTATTTAATTTCTGTTGGTAGAAACACCATAATGCCTCATCTTTTGAAGAAGAAATTGGAAGAAGAAAATTTTATAAAACAAAAACTACATACCATTACTAGAAAAGCACAAAAGACAGATATAATTCAGCTAACATGTTGCATTACATGTTGCACAAAAGCCAGAAAAGCACAAAAGCCAGATATAAAACAAAAACTACATAACATGTTACATTTTCTGTTTTTGAAATCCATATTTTGTTAAGCTATTTCTATATATAAGTGAGTGGCTTTCAAGAAATTTCCTTGACATGAAAAGGAAAAGAAAAAGGTGGAAATATATTTTTTTTAAAAAAAAAGCAACTCTATTCTTGATCTAGGACAATAAATAGAGTGGACACGTGTTTAACATCATAAAATCTAAACTTTTCCAACATCTTTTCAAAAGCAATAGATTGATCTAAATATATTTGTCCTTGAATTCTTCTCAATCTCATACCTAAAATTGAGCTTCTACCAAATCTTCCATTTCAATTTTGTCTGATAAATAACTTTTCACTTTGTGAATAATGTCTAGAGTTGTCTCAAAATTTAGAATATCATCCACATATAGACATAATATTATATGTTCTTCATTATATTCTTTGGTACATATACATTTATCATGATTGTTAACATAGAAAACCATAACTCAAAGATGCATAATGTTCAAATTAATCCCGAATATCATAAGGAAATTTTAATCTAGGTATACAACCCACCAATAACAAGAAATATAACAAAAAAGTCAAAATAAAATGATAGATAAAAGCTAAGAATTCATATATACCATTGTAGAAATATTTAAGTATTTTATCAAATACTTAATAGGCAAACAATTCAAATAAGGGTATTAAAGTAATGTGATGCCATCACAACCTCAAGGGAACAATTTGATGATCAACATATTCACCCAAGGCAATGACAACACAAGGAATTTAGGATTTAAGAGATAAATTGATATGAGCTAAAGATTCACCAATTACTTTCCTGCTTTAGCATAGAGCACAAATGAAAAAACTTCCTTGTAGCAAATGAAAAGTTTTATCCCACTAAGAATAAGTTAATAAGCAAGGAAACAATGATATTTCAAGAATGAAAGCAATGGAAGACTCATAAGTGCACTTTGAAGGCATAAGACACTATGTTAAACACTTGGTGTGCACAAATTCGTCACTCAAGACAAGTAAGAAATTTCACCCTTGTAACTATTCGATACTCAAAGTTCACAAGCAAATTTCATTCCCAATACGATCAACTTAATATCAAGAAATAACTTCACTGTAAGGAAATAGTAAATATTTGAATTCTATAGCTAACAAAAATAGCATAATAAGAGTTCCGAGATTTTGAATTTTGTATGCAATGTTCTTGAAGAAATTTGTACATTTTGCCCAATGAAAAAAGCTTGATTGAAATCAAAACTTTGTAGCTATGATACCACTTTGGCAGTGACATGAATGGGCCTCCAAATCAGCTCTTAATCACAAGAAACAAGGCTGCAATTTTGTCACTCAAAAGCATGCCAAAATAGTGGACTTTTGTTCAATAAAGTTCAACAAGAATGGAAGCATAAATCTACCCTCAAAACCTAGGAGAATTAACCCTTCAATGAAGATAGTTTGAAGGCTCAAACAACACAAATGAAGGCTCAAATTCATGATAAAAAACCAGTTAACAAAAATATAGGAATGGATCAATCAATGCAGAGAAAAGCAAAGAAAAACAATTCATTCATATAGACATTTGGTTTAGCATTCATCTTGTTCTAAAAAGCAAAGCTATGTGATACCTATGGCAAGAAGAAAACATATCACCTCCCGTGTACTAATTCAACCCAATCAATGTAGCCATATCAACCAAAATCTCCTACCAATTCATTCAATAGAGATTAGAATAACTTTCCTTAATTTAAAACGAAATACAAAAAGAAGTACACTTTCTAATATATATATATATACCATTTTTCACAAGATCATGAAAAAAGAACATGATATTAGCTCAATAATCTCATTGCCATGTTGCAAAAAACAAACACATAGCACTTTTAAAATTCAATTACACCTCTCCTTCTCAAAGAATTCATGCTAATCACAAATCTAGGCTCCTTTACAAAATGCAATCCACGAAAACTCATAAAAAGCCAAGCTACCATTACAATAAAAAACCTCCCATCCTTCTCAAGATCATATTAGGACCTTAACTCAAGATATGCATGGGGCCTAAAGATTAAATATATAGCAATCTTCTCAAAGTGTTAACTCATTCATATACAAATTCCAAACGAAATTAGTACAAAATAGTCTAATTACGATACAAAATCACAAATCCATCAATTGAATTCATTAAATCATGCACAAAATTTCAAAACTCAAGCACAATAAAAAACCCGTAAAAGCTGAAATCTTCAAAAATAAGGAAAATGAAACTTGACACAAACCCAGCATCATCCACCACTGTCTGCGGTGGCATATCCACAACCTCTTCATTTCTCACCCCTCTCTAACTCCTCGCCTCTCCCATCATGGCTGCCGCAGGAGCTGCCGCAGCTGCTTTCTCATTAGCCCCAAAAGGAGCCTTCATCCATGGTGCCGCTAGAGCTCCACCACCTTCATTAGAATCCCTCCTTCACCCCTCTCCGACTCCCCGCCTCTCCCATCGTGGCTGCCGTAGCTGCTTCCCCATTAGCCCCAGGAGGAGCCTTCATCCCTAGTACTGCTAGAGCTCCACCACCTCCATCAGAATCCCTCCTTTGCCGCTCTCCGACTCCGCGACTCTCCCGTCGTGGCCGTCGCACGAGCTGTCGCAGCTGCTTTCCCATTAGCCCCAAGAGGAGCCTTCGTCCCTGGTGCCGCTAGAGCTCCACCACCTCCATCAGAATCCCTCCTTCGCCCCTCTCCGACTCCCCACCTCTCCCATCGTGACTGTAATGTCGAGGTCATAGAGCTTCGACGGCGGCAGAGAAGCAATTGTTGCCATGGCAAGGCAGCGATTTGGGGGACGAGGGATTTCTATATAATTGGATTTCTATTTTAGGGAAGAGGGATTTTGGGTTAAATATTATATAAAATATATATTATATTTTATATTATTGTAATTTTATCATCTATCTAAGCATTATTTGTATGTATGTATGTATGTATGTATGTATGTATGTATGTATGTATGTATGTATGTATGTATGTATATATGTATGTATGTATGTATGTATGTATGTATGTATGTATGTATGTATGTATGTATGTATGTATGTATGTATGTATGTATGTATGTATGTATGTATGTATGTATGTATGTATGTATGTATGTATGTATGTATGTATGTATGTATGTGTGTGTGTGTGTGTGTGTGTATAATCTACATATACATATTAAAACTTGAAATAGTATATTTGCTAATCAATTTATTTATTTACTCTTAACATTATTATTGTTATAAATTTATAAATATTAAGTGAAATAAAATTAATTTATTCATTGACAAAAAATAAATTTTTAATCTTTTTTTAAAAATTTATTTAGAATAATAGATTTTTTATAAAATTCTAAAAAACTTGTACTTCAAAAAATAAAAAATTTAAAAATATTAATGATCTCATCTTATACATGGTACAACTGAAAATGATATATAAAATTTTTTAAATGATCTATAATTAAAGAAGATATCAATTTTCATTGACCAAATCTCAATAGACCATATTGAACAAAATATTATCAGTCCAAAAATAGCAATATTAAATTTAAATATACTTTTTTCATCTAGTTATAAATCTTAATTTTTTCATTAAGCAACACATTAAAATCGATTCTATTATTTCTAATTTTTTATTTATTCAGAAAAAATTAGAATTCGTTATCTGTGTGTGTGTGTGTGTGTGTGTGTGTGTGTGTGTGTGTGTGTGTTTGTGTTAATATAGCATATGGATATATATTAATATATATGCACTAAATACTTATTGGCATATCAAATTAACGGTCCAATTATTAGATTTCTTAAAATCATTAAAAAAAGTGTTATGACAAAGTTTGAAGGTAATTGGATATATTTTGGCATAAAATTTACCATAATATCTAAAAAAAATATCCAAAACTTAAAGTATTTACTAAGATAGGCATATCAAATTAACGATCCAACCGTCAGATTTGTTAAAATTACTAAGAAAAGTATTATGACAAAATTTAAAGGTAATCGGATATAATTTGGTACATATCTAGAATAATATCTTAAAAAATGTCCAAAACCTAATATATTTACAAATATAGGCATATTAAATTAAAGATCCAACCGTTAGATATGTTAAAATTACTAATAAAAAAGTTATGACAAAATTTAAAGGTAATCAGATATATTTTGGCACATAATCTAGAATAATATCTAAAAAAAATCCAAAACCTAATATATTTACAAATATAGGCATATTAAATTAAAGATCCAACCGTTAGATTTGTTAAAATCACTAATAAAAATGTTATGACAAAATTCGAAGGTAATCAGATATATTTTGGCACGTGATCTAAATAATATCTAAAAAAATATCCAAAACCTAATACATTTACAAATATAGGCATATTAAATTAAAGATCCAACCATTAGATATGTTAAAATCACGAATAAAAATGTTATGACAAAATTTGAAGGCAATCAGATATATTTTGGCACATAACTTAGCATAATATCTTTAAAAATATTCAAAACCTAAAGCAGTTACAAAGATAGATATATCAAATTAACAATTCAATCATTAAATTTGTTAAAATTACAAAAAAAAAATGTTATAACAAAATTTTAAGGTAATCTGATAGATTTTTGGTACACAATCCAGCATCATATCTAAAATAAATACCCAAAACCTACCCTATTTATAAACATAGGCATATCAAATTAATGATCCAACCATTAGATTTGTTAAAATCAATAAGAAAAATGTTATGAAAAAATTTGAATGTAATCGGATATATTTTGTTACATAATCTAGCATAATATCTAAAAAAATATCCAAAACCTAATGCATTTTCAAAGATAAGCATGTTAAATTAACGATCCAACCGTTAAATTTGTTAAAATCACTATAAAAAATGTTATGGAAAAATTTGAAGTTAATCGGATATATTTCGGTACATAATCAAGCATAATATCTAAAAGAAATCTAAAACCTAACGCATTTACAAAGATAGGCATATGAAATTAATGATCCAACCGTTGAATTTGTTAAAATTACTATGAAAAGTGTTATGACAAAGTTTGAAAGTAATCGGATATATTTTGGTACGCAATCTAAAGTAATATCTAAAAAAATATCCAAAACCTAACCTATTTACAAAGACATGCACATCAAATTAACGATCCAATGATTAGATTTATTAAAATCACTAATAAAAGTATTATGACAAAATTCTAAGGTTATCGGATATAATTTAGTACATAATCTAGCATAATGTTTTAAAAAATCCAAAACCTAATGTATTTATAAAGATAGGCATATCAAATTAATAATCCAACTATTAGATTTGTGAAAATTACTATGAAAAGTGTTATGATAAAATTTGAAAGTAATCAGATATATTTTGGTATATTATCTAGTATAATATCTAAAAAAGTATCTAAAATCTAACACATTTACAAAGATATGCATATCAAATTAATGATCCAACCGTTAGATTTATTAAAACCACTAAGAAAAGTGTTATGACAAAATTTGAAGGTAATCGGATATAATTTGGTACATAATCTAGCATAATATCTAAAAAAATATAAAAAAAAACCCTAACGCATTTATAAAGATATGTATATCAAATTAATGATCCAATCATATGATTTGTTAAAATTATTAAGAAAAATATTATGACAAAATTTGAAGGTAAACGGACATTTTTTGGTATATTATCTAGCATAATATATAAAAAAATATCTAAAACCTAATGCATTTACAAATATAGGCGTATCAAATTAACGATCCAATTATTAAATTTGTTAAAATTGCTAAGAAAAGTGTTATGACAAAATTCAATGGTAATCGGATATATTTTGACACATTATCTAGTAGAATATCTAGAAAAATATCCAAAACCTAACACATTTATAAAGATAGGTGTATCAAATTAATAATTCAAGTTAGATTTGTTAAAATTACTGAGAAAAGTGTTATGACAAAATTTAAAGGTAATCGGATATATTTTGATACATAATCTAGCATAATATCTAGAAAACTATTTGAAAAAAAACTAGGTAGTTGGTCCAAAAAACTTTATAAAAATTAATAAAATAGTAATATCAAGATTTGAATACAATACAATTATCTCAACTATGGTGTCTAATGAAAGCTTCCATTTTATATTGACATTTTTTAATATTTGATAAAATAAGAAAAAATATACTTTTTCCACAGTTTAGTAAAACTGTGGGTAATAAAATTTTTTTACACACAATTTCAAATCTCTGTGGCAAAAAATTATTTTTACCTATACAATTTTTAAATCTATGGTAAAAAAGAACTTTTACTTACAGAAACGTGACCGTGACAAAATAAAGTGTTACAAAAAAGATTTATATGCCACAAAATTCAAAACTGTGGTAAAAACTAAGCTTTCACCATAGATTTTGCTATGTTGCAAATAAAAGCATTGCCAAAAGCCACTTTTTTTGTAGTGCCTTCACAACCAATCTTGTTTTGTACCTTCCATCTTCAGCCCCGGGAGTCCCTTCTTTTCTCCTGAAGACCCATTTGTAACCAACAATTTTCTTTCTTAAAGGCGGCTTCATAAGGACCCAAGTTTCATTCTTGCGGAAAGACTCAATTTCTTCATTCATTGCAATTAACCACTTAGCTGAATCTTCACATGAAACAGCTTCGTTGTAGGTAGATGGTTCATCAACTCCACTTGTTTCTTCTGCAACTGACAAAGCATACACAACTAAATTTGCATACCTTTGCGGTGGTCGAATCTCTCTCCTTAGTCTATCCCTGGCTATGGAATATTTTTCTTCTACATCTTCTTTATTACTGTGAACTAAATTTTGCTGAATAAAAGAAGTCAAATTAGAAGGATTCAAAATTGTCAATTTCAAGCTCCATATGTTCCTGTGTACTATCTTTATTTGTACGAGAAGAATTCGAAGACTCCTTTTTGGAATTTAATATTGACAATTCATCAAATGTAACATCTCTGCTAATAATAAATTTTGGTGATTTGGGATCTGAACACCATAATCTGTATCCTTTCACCCCAGAAGCATATCCAAGGAAAATACATTTCTTAGCTCTAAGCTGTAATTTTCCATCATTCACATGCATATATGTTGGACACCCAAAAACTTTCAAATCAGAGTAATTAGCAGGCGTACCTGACCAAACTTCCTCAGGAATTTTGAAATCAAGAGCTGGAGAAGGAGCACGGTTGACAATATAACAAGTTGTAGAAATTGCTTCTGCCCAAAAATCCTTTGTCAACCCTGTATTTGAAATCATACACCGAGCTCTTTCCAAAAGAGTTCGATTCATACATTCTGCAACACCATTTTGTTGAGGCGTCATTCTTACTGTACGGTGCCAAACAATTCCTTCATCTTTACAAAATTTATCAAATTCTTTTTCACAGAATTCTATGCCATTATCTATCCTTAACCGCTTGATTTTGTTTACCTGTCTGCTTCTCAATTAAAACTTTTAACCGTTTGAAAGTTAGGTAAACATCACTTTTATTCTTCAAAAAGTAAACCCAAACTTTTCTTGAATAATCATCAATAAAAGTCAACATATACCTGGCACCACCTTTAGAAGGAACACGAGATGGACCCCAAAGATCTGAATGAATATAATCCAAAGTACCTTTAGTCCGATAAATTACTGGTGAGCTGAAGCTGACTCTTTTCTACTTCCCAAAAATACAATGCTCACATAAGTCCAAAGCCCCGGTATTTTGTCCATCCAGAAGGCCTCTCTTGCTCAACATACGTAGGCCTTTCTCACTCATATGCCTTAACCGCATATACCATAATTTAGTGGTGTCAGACTCGGACAAAGCTAATGTAGAAATTGCAACAGAACCTGTGACAGTAGTTCCCTGCAAAGTATACAAACTACCAAACTTGCAACCTTTCTTGACAACAAGAGCACCTTTACAAATTTTCATAACTCCACCTTCAGCTGTATATTTATACCCAAAAGCTTCAAGGGTGCCCAAAGAGATGGGATTCTTTTTCAAATCAGGAATATGTCTAACATCAGTGAGAGATCTCACAATACTATCATGCATTCTAATTCGAACTATGCCCTTACCCACAACATTACAAATAGCATTATTGCCCATCAAAACAACTCCACCGTTATGATTTTCATAAGTGGAAAACAAATCCCAATTAGGACACATATGGTAAGAACAACCCGAATCTAAAATCCATTCATTTTCAGACATTGTCCTGTTATCAGTTACAAAGAACACATTTTCTCCTTTACCCTCATTTGCTACAATACTGGCTTTAGAAATATCAGTAGATTTTTCTTTATACTTATCCTTATTTTTCAACTTAAAGCATTAGACTTAATGTGCCACTTTTTATGACAATAATGACTCTCTAAATTTTTGTCTCTGGATTTAGATTTAGACTTTTGCTTATTATTGTCAAAAATTCTCTTCTGTTGTCTCCCCCTAGCAACCAAAACATCAACCTAATTTCTACTACTTTTCCCAGTTATATCCCTATCAATCTTTTCTTTAGATTTTAATACAGACTTAATTTCTTGGTACTACTTTCTCGGAGTAAGGCCTCTCCTACTTTCTTGGATCTTAGTGACAACCCTAGCATGGCGGCTGAGCCGCTGCCTCCCCCACCAGACTCTGCTACATAGGGGCGCAAATCCTTTGCTGATCTTTTCAACAACGCTGGTGATGTCTATCCTTCTATCAAGCAGCCTTCCTCTGACAAGGGATTTCCTGCAATTATCGCTTTGTGCTTGTAGGAAAGTTTGCCCAAGGTAGACCATCTATGGAAGATCTTCGAAAGAAGATAAAGACAATTGGCTTGAGGGGGAAAGTTCTCCTGGGATAATTAGATGCCAAGCATGTGTTAATCCATCTAGCACTGATGGAAGACTACCTGTGGCTCTGGATGAAGAATCTCTGGTTCCTTAAGGGTTTCCCAATGCGCGTTTTGAAATGGACTAAGAACTTTAGAGTTACATCATATCCATCCATTGTTCCTATATGGGTTTCTTTTGAACATCTGCCTATTCACTTATTCAAAAAGAGTGTGCTCTTTGCCATTGCGTCTACCATCGGACGTCCGCTGAAGCTTGATGAAGTTACAGTGAATCTCACCAGACCCAGTGTTGCAAGGATCTGTATCGAAGTTGATTTGATTAAATCAAATCTCACATCCATTTGGATAGGAGAAGGCGAATCTGGGGTTTTCCAACCCATAGCATACGAGAACATGACATTCTACTGTAATCTCTGCTCTAGACTTGGCCATGATGCTTCCTGCTGTAGGGTTAAAAGGCAAGATCCTCTTCAGTCAGCTTCGCCGCCAGTTAAGGAACACTGGGTCCCTAAGCCGAAATCAGTCTCACTAGATCTTCCTACCAAAATTCCAAAAACTCTAGCAGGCTAGGAGCAATCTGCAACGCAAAAAATCCCAGAAACTTTGCAATGCAAACTGCCCATGGATTCTGACAAGTTCCCCGTGGCTGGAGTAACTCGGATCAATCTGCAAAACAATCCAAAACCTAGCATGATACACACATCGCCAGTTCAAAATCATAATAGTCCTGTTTCTAGTGTTGGGAATCCTTCAACGCATGGAAATGCCAATGTCAGGGCTAAAAGGTACAGGGAATATGCTGAAAAGGGGCAGCAGCAGATAGTTACTCAGCACTTAAACTCCAATGCTTCACAGCCTAACAATACTGATAGGGTGTTGTTGTCATCCCAGCTGCTGTCGTCCCCTAAAAATAGTCATCTAGGTGGGATTCTAGATGACTTGCATTGCTCATATTCAAATAAGCGGGGATCTGAGATTCTGGACTCTAGTGAAGATGAGATGTAAATCGTCTGCAGAGAAAGTAATTCGGACATTGAGAAGCCTTCTCTCAGAGCTGATTTCTTATTATTCCTTCAGGCAGTAGTAGACGGGCGTAAGCAACCTCGCAAACAACAAAGGAATAGGCAGGAGATTCCCTTTTCAGACGTTCGCCAGATACCTCCCAAGAGGAGACGACCTCCTTTAAAATATACCAGTTTGCCTACTTCTGCTAGCTCAAAATGAATACTTTCATCTGGAATATTTGAGGCATTGCTAATGCCTTCGCTTGTAGAAGACTAAAAAAACTTCTATGTTCTCACAAGATCGATTTTTTCGCGATTCTGGAACCAATGGTGTCTATGGACAAACTACAATAGTATATGCGTAAGCTGGGTTTTTATTGTGGGTTCTCTAACCTTAATGGTAAAATATGGATTTTTTGGAGGGATCACATTCACCTATCTGTTCTAGAAGATAATTCTCAATTTGTGCATTTACATGTTTCTGTGTTTGGCATAACCAGTACTTGTTCCATTATCTATGCCGCATGTACCAGGATTGGTAGGATTGAATTATAGGCATCACTTTGACGCATCTCTGAGTTGTCGGCTAATACTCCTTGGTTACTGGGGGGAGATTTTAATGTGATTACTGACGTGAGTGAATATTTGGGTTCCAATTTTCCAAACCTTGCTGCAATTACTGATTTTGTAGACTTTATTGATGATTGTCAACTGCATAGTCCACGGTTCTCGGGAAGTACGTATACTTGGTGTAGGATGGGGGAATGGCCTTGTTTCGAAAGATTGGATCGAGTCCTTATTAGCAGCAAATGGAGGGACGTGTTTCATGCCACCAGAGTACAGCATCTTACAAGGAATGGGTCTGACCACGCACCTCTTCTGGTTTCCGTCCAGGCTCTGGCCCCTAGCTCTTCTCCTAAACCTTTTAAATTTCTAAAGATGTGGACTAATTACTCACAGTTTAGGGAGATTGTTAAAACAGCTTGGTCTATTGATCTTCATGGGGATGGAATCCAAATACTATTGGGAAAACAGAAGGCAGTGAAGGAAGCACTACGAAAATGGAACTATGAGCATTTTGGAAACATTGTTGACAATATCTCCAAGGCTGAGGATGAGGTACTTCAAGCAGAACTTGCTTATGAATCAAGTCACTCCCAGGTTGATCAAATTTCCCTTCAAGAGAGTAAAGCTAAATTAGACTTTCATTTAAAGAATAAGGAAGATTATTGGAGGAAAAAATCCAAAATTAAATGGATCAAAGAGGGGGATGCAGGCACTACTTTCTTCCATAATTTTTGTAACATTAAGAAGCAGAAATTATGTATTACTCATATACAAGATGAGGTAGGAGCTTCTCTTAGTGATATAGGATCGATTAAGGCTGAAGAAGTGCAATATTTCTCAAAGCTCTTGGCTCTCTTGGAGACAAACATTCTAGACACTTCTTCTTGGATGTACAATTTCCTTCCCTCTATAATTTCAGATCAAGAAAATATGTCTCTTTCAGTTCTGCCATCAATGGAGGAAGTTAGAGAGGCTGCTTTTTCTTTGGGAATTGATAGTGCTCCAAGACCAAATGGATTTTCAGGTATTTTCTATACACACTATTGGGATATTGTGGGGCTGGAGGTTTTGAATGCTGTTCGGGATTTTTTTTGTTGGGGTTCCTTTCTCGAAAGGATTGAGTAGTACTATGCTTGTTTTAGTGCCAAAAAAATCATCTCCTAAAAACTTTGGTGATTTCCGCCCTATCAGTCTCTGTAACTACTGGAACAAAATTATCTCCAAAGTTTTGGCTTCAAAACTTAGTATTCTACTCTCTAAAATCATATCCCCTAATCAGTTTGGTTTCATAAAAGGGCGTAACATCTTTGATAATGTTCTTTTAGCATATGAAATGTTTCACTCTATAGACCGTCGAGTGGTGGGGAATAATGTGGCAGTCAAGCTTGATATGTCTAAGGCTTTTGATAGAGTCTCTTTGCCTTCATTATTTGTTGTGCTCGCTCGTTTTAGATTCAATGCCCACTTTATTAAGCTGAATTGTATTAATAATTGTTAGTTTTCAATCGTGGTTAATGGTGAGATGTGTGGCTATTTTAAATCCACTCAAGGCTTAAGGCAGGGTGATCCTCTATCGCCAATGCTCTTTATCATTGCTCAGGAATTGCTTTCCAGAGGCTTAAATGAGAAGATGTCTAGCAGGGGTCTCATTCCTTTTAAGCTGCCTTCTCCATGCTTTCCTGTCTCCCATTTGAGTTTTGCTGATGACACTCTAGTCTTTTCAACGGCTTTAAAAAAAAGCCATTCTCCTGGACTATCAGAAATGCTCAGGACTTATTAATGATGCCAAGAGCTCTTTTGTTATTTCAGACAAGGCCTCTTCACAAAAAGTTGCTTTAGTGCATAGAATATTGGGTTTCGCAAGATTATCTCAACCTTTCACTTACCTTGGTTGTCCTATGTTCAAAGGCAGAAGGAGGAAGATATTTTTTCAGCCCCTGATTGACAAGGTAAAAAAAAAAAAGCTACAAGGGTGGAAATACAAAAACCTCACTGAAGCGGGCCGAGTGCAGCTTGTTCAATCGGTATTATCCTCTATTCCATTGCATCTCTTGCAAGTCATCAACCCTCCCAAATTAGTGTTCTGGGACATTGAGAGACACTTGGCCAGTTTCCTATGGGGGAACTCAGTTCATGGGGAAAAACATCACTGGATGAGCTGGCGCTCATTATGTTTTCCTAAGGAAGAGAATGGGCTTAGCTTTAGATCCTTAGAGGAAGTAAGCCATGCTTTTGCTCTCAAACTATGGTGGAGATTTCGTGAAAAGGATACCTTGTGGTCTCAATTTCTATGGAGTAAATATAATGCAATAGATATTCATCCAGCATTACATGAGCCGTCTCCTTAGTCCTCAATGGTTTGGAAACGTATTCTTCTGGTTTCAAAGTTTGCGGACTCTCACATTGCTTTTTCTCTTAAATTTGGCAGTGCATCCTTCTGGTATGATAATTGGTCCGGAGATGGTAGCCTTGCTGCTCGCAATTCTAGCACATTTGCTTGCCAGAGATTACAGTCAAGGATTGTCTATCTAATGGCTTTTGGAATGCTCGAAAGATTATGCAGCTGCTTGATGATCACCTGGCGTATAGTATCCTCAAAATCCAGCCTCCTTTCCAACACGAAAATCAAGATGTTATGCTTTGGAAGCCTTCTTTTTCAGGGGATTTCTCCTTATCTTTAGCTTGGGAGATAATTAGAAAGCGTAAATCGGCCTGCAAGGTAAAGGAGGACATATGGAAATTAGAGGTTCAATCTAATGTTCGATTTTTCCTATGGCATCTTCTCAATAACTTTTTGGCTTTTGATGATAAGTTGCAGCATTTGGGGGTTTAATTATGCTCCAAATGTAGTCTCTGCAATGAAGCTACGAAAACCTTATAGCATGTCTTTGTTGATTGTGCAGTTGTTAAAAGCTTGTGGTCGGCCATCCTCCCTTCTCTATGTGGTGGTATTCCCTACTCAAGTCCTATCTCCTTCAGTGGTTTTTTGCGGTTGGATGCCCCACGATACAAATCCTTTTCTCGCATATTTCTGGCTGCTTATTTGTGGGAAGTTTGGAAAGGTAGGAATAAGACTAGGTATGATGCATGCTCTACACAACAGCTCATCTGTGGTGTAATATTTTGACTTTTATAAAGCTTTCAATAGCAATTTTCCCGCTTCACCATACTTCTCGCTATATAGCTGACCTCCATGGGTTCCAGATCAGCAGTTCTTTGAGGCCGCAAATTCGTCATATACTAGTATGTTGGTCTTCTAGAGATGCAGCCATAGTGGTAACTGTTGATAGGGCAACTAAGGGTTCCGGGCTTTCAGGAGTTGGCGGTATCATTAGAAACAAGAAGGGGGATTTTCTCATGGCATTTTCTAGACATACTGGTTATGGGGACCATCGAAGAGCTGAGCTTTTGGCTATTTGTGAAGGTCTGAAAATGGCCCGACATCATGGCTTTATGGACATTCTTCTTCAATCTGATTCAGCAGCAATTTTGCAGTACCTCATATTACCTGTGAAAATAACAGGGCCGAATCACCAAATGCACTGTCAAGCTCAATGGTTATGTAGTTCCTTGCTCTCTATCGAGTTCATGCACATCTATAGGCAGGCGAGCCTAGTGGCGGATGCTTTAGCCAATGTAGCATGCGTTCCTGGTTGCTCTTAGTTTTTCTTTCATTTTTCTGATCTTCCAAAGCGAGTTAAATGTTTTTGTCTATTAGCTAGTAGAGGGATTCCTAATATAAGATCTTAGATTGTACGCTCTGTTAGGGGGCCTATCCCAATGCCTCCTCCTATGTAACCTTTTTTCTGTTAAAAAATAAAAATTAAAAAAAAATAATTTCTTGGTATGAGATGGTTTTCTTTCCATACATCATTGTATCTCGAAAATGCTTAAAAGACTAAGGAAGTGAACACAACAATAACAAGGCTTGATTCTCATCATCTACTTTTGCCATCGACATTTTCCAAATCCATAATAATGGAATCAAAATTATCAAGATGAGAGGTTATAGACGTACCTTCTATCATTCGAAGTGTAAACAAAGTCTGTTTCAGATAGAGCCGATTTTCTACTATTTTCTTCATATATAAGCCTTTCAATTTTTCCCACATAGCCTTTACTGATTTCTCAGTGGAAACTTCACGTAAAACCTCATTTGATAAATTCAAAATTATACCTGATCTGGCCTTTTTATCAAGTACCTTAAACTCCTCTCCTGACATCTTTTCTGGCTTGTTTTCCACTTCTTCCAATGCTAAATCAACTCTGTCTTGAATCAGAATGGCCTCCATCTTGAGTTGCCACATCCCGAAGTTGACATTGCGATCAAATTTCTCCACCTTGGTCTTAGTTATTGCCATTGTTGCCATAGAGTATTAAATCCAACCAAAGCTCTGATACCAGTTTGTTAGGGAGAAACCCTAGGAACAAACCAAAAATACTCTCCTGGCAAACTAAACAAGACAATAACAAATAAACAGAACAAAGAATGTGGCAAAGCCAACCAAATAACAAAGGCGGCAAAGCCGACCAAGAAATATCAAAACGGAGAAAATATAAAGAGCGAAAAATATAAAGGCGGCTTAGCCGACCAACAAATAAAATTAGACAGTATAACCGACCATAAAAGAAATTAAGTACAGAAAAGAAATAAATGAAAGCAATAAAATAACGACACCAAATTTACGTAGTTCGGTCAAGAGACCTACGTCCACGGGAGAAAGAGGAGCAAATCTTTCACTATAAAGAAAAATAATATACAAAGCTTTGGAAAAGTATTCCCAAGTTAAATCACAAGTATAAAATTATAAAGAAACCTAAATTTCTTTAAAGGCCTCAAATGCTTGTGAGTGGTGTATCCTAAGAACCAAATCAAAGCCTTTATTTATAAGGCTTCACATGTGAAGAATAGTTCACCACTTTCGATGTGGGACTATGCAAGGCAACCTAACAATTTATAATATTATAATATTATCTTCGAACATGTTATTTCATATAACTTACTCCATAATCTTAACTTCTTGGTTTTGTGCCTATAGGGCATAATACTTTGGCATCCCTAAAGACATGCATGCCTGCCTGCTTTACTATTTTACTTGGACGTTATGTTTTGTAACAATTGCAATGGCCTCCTAGCTTGTGGTCGTAAGAATTTACTTACAAGATGGCTTCTTGAAGTCTATAAGCACTACAAAAAAACAGGACAAAAACGACGACACTATTACGACGGTCTAAAAACCGTCGTATTAGACCATCTTATACCACGGTTTATCAACCGTCGTATTAGATCTCGTTAATACGACGGTTAGACAAAAACCGTCGTATTAGTGTGAACAAATACGACGGTTCAATAGAACTATCGTATTAATGGATTTGAACCGTCGTATTCGGTTGAAATATTACAACGGTTCAGGAGAACCGTCGTATTATGTAATTAATATTTTTATTGAAATTAAATTGTGATTTTTTAAAAATACCATGGTTTTTTCAACCGTCATTATAATCATCGTTGTTTTTTCAAATTATAACAAAATTAATCAAAAATAATGTAAATTTTATCGGATTATTTTCAAATTTAGTCACAGCACTACTTAATTTTTATAATTATTTTAACAAATAGATAAACTTGTTATATATTTACTCTATTTTTTGTCACAGTACTATGTTTTGTAATAAATTTAGTCATAGTAGTACTTTTTATAATCAATCAAAAGTAGTGTGTGTATATATACACACACACATATATATATGTGTGTGTGTGTGTGTGTGTGTGTGTGTGTGTTAATATATATATATCTTGCATAATATAAAGAACTTTAATTGCAAACATATATATTTGTGTGTGCATATCTATGTACAAATACATACATACATACATAAATATATATATGTATATATATATATATATATATATATATATATAGTAGACACTCTTAATTATTACATTCATTTATAGATATGTATGCTATATATGTGTTTATATACAATATAACACATCCTTGTTATTGTAAAAATAAAATTTATGTCATTTTATTTGTCATGTTAGTTATACTTAATCTGCCGTCGTATTAAATCAATTAAATACGACGGCTTAAAACACCGTAGTATTAAATCAATTAATACGACGGTTCCGTCGTATTTTTTGAAACACATACGACGATTTTTACGTAAACTGTCGTTTTTAATACCCGCGATGAACCCGATTTCAGACACATTTAATACGATGGTTAATCATTAACCGTCGCATTTAATATACCTAATACGATGGCAATGATTAACCGTCGTAGTTTGTCCTAATTTACCCCCCGATGGCTTGCTGCTTTCTATTCTTCCTCCTCCTTCTTCTGCGGCAGCTTGGTTCCGGCCGGCTTCCTCTTTCTCTTCTCCGTCACTGTGAAAGCTCTCCGGCGTTCTTCTCCGGTTCCCTCTCCACTCCGTAACTGTCAAATCACTTCAGCTCCCTCTCTTCTCCATCACTGGTAAAACTCCCTCTCTTCTCCTTCGCGGCGTTAGATCCCTCTTATCTTCCTTGCTGGCAAAGCTCCATAGCTTGTCCGTCGCTGGTAAAGCTGCCCCTCGTCCGCAGTGCCGGCTTCAATTGCTAATTTGGGCTACTGCATTTTGCATTTGGGGTTGTCTACAGGTAAGAGAAGCTAAATGGGTTGAAGTGATTGTCTGAATTCAGCTTCATAAATATGTTGATTGGTGTGTTTGATTGGCATCCTTGTTGTTTCTGGTATTTTGGTAGGCTATAGAGAATGGGAGTGTTCTGGTATTCTGCACTTGTTGTCTTAGTCTGCATATGTGAATTTGTGCTGATAAAAATAATGGTGCCAAAGGCTGAGTGAAAGTAGTAGTCTAATTAAACTAGTAATCTCAAAAGGATAGGGCCAAAGTCACTGAGATGTGGTGACTTATATGAAGCTATTTTGGTTATATCTGATTTTGTTGGATGGGAGTTCTAACATGATTTGGCTTTTGTTATGCAGTCTATACGAGTTATCATGTGATTTTAGATAAGATTTTATTGATTTATAGATAGTCCAGTGTGATATAGTTGTATTATGAAAAATGCAATGCATTGTTATACAGCATTTTGAAATTCTATGTTCATGCATTGTATCTTGTTGTTCAACCGAACTTATTTTCTAACAAGTGGCATTTTAAGATTGGTTATTGAAAATAAATGTCACTTAGTGATTGGTTGATGAGGCCGAGTATTCTCATATAATTGGTTATATGAAATAAATAGTATTTTATAAGCTATTTATAAACTTATTTAACAAGATTTTATAAGCTTTCAAAGGAAGATTTTGACCAATTAATAAAATAATGGACCATGTGACTTTTTGTCACCAAGAATGGCGGTGGAAATGCTATTTTTACAGCTTGAAATCAGCAGCCAAACAAGGGAAAAAGAAAGCAATAGAAAAGGAAAATAAGATAACACTGCTATTAACCAATAGGAAAATTCCAAGTCCTTTATCCTATTTGACTTATGTCATAAGATGATCATGAAATGGTGGTGGAAGGGCTGTATAAACAGCCAGAAATCATATATTTCGGCGATTATTCGGCAGCCTCCATCCAAGAACTCTGAGTCTGAGCGCACAGAGGAAGCGAAGGATCATATATTTCGGCGATTATTCGGTCCAGAAACAAGAGGTCGTGTTAGGTGTAGGGGAAAGGGTCCAACGCCAACGTCAGTCGGTCAATCATCAAGTTCTGCAGCAAATGTTGAGGAGGTCATCAGGATTGAGGTTGAGGCACGTATGCAGAGTATGCGAGATACTATGCAGGCTGAGATGCGAGCTGAGATGCAGCGTGAGCGAGAGGCTTACGAGTCACGTATAGCTGCGCTTCAGACTACCATGGAAGCATTAGCGCGCAGATTGGATGCAGGCGCATTTGATGTAGTGCCTATACCTCCATCTAGTGCTTCTACGGCATCTCCTGGTGTTGGTTCCACTTCTCTACCTGTTAGATCGGGTGATCCTGGCCAGCCTATCCGTCATGATGGGTGACATTTTGATTTTTTACTTGTTTGTATTTGTACTACTGCTTCAGTTCGATTAATTGATGATATTTCCCATTTCTCACATATGTAGTACTATCTTTTTTATAGTACTTGGAAGATTATATTTATGATTTGTCTATTGAGGATACTGCTTTTGAGTTGTTTGGCAATGAGGAGATTGTGTTTATTATATTTGGTGTTGAATGAGTTGATTTAATTATGTTTGGTTTTAAATTGTACGTGTACAGGATCCCATCCAAATAAAAAATTATTTACAAACCAAATTAGACATTTGCTTAAGGTGAATCAAATACGACGGCCAAGGGAAGCCGTCGTATTTGCTTAAGGGGGATCAAATACGACGGCCAATGGACCGTCGTATTTGATGTAATCGGATACGACGGTCATAGAGCCGTCGTATTTTATAGGACCAAATACGACGGTCTATTAGTCGTCGTATTTGGTAACCAAAAGCGACGGTTTATAAAAATCATCGCAAAAAAGGTCAGCTGCAAGCAAATACGACCATCATACGTAGTCGTCGTATTTAACTGTCGTATTAGCCTAATACGACGGTTTTGTGGCCGTAGTCGAGCAAAAGCGACTAGATCAAATACGACGACTCTAAAACCGTCGTTTAGTCGTCGTATTTGGCTAATACGACGGCCGCCCCATATTTGTTCTACAATTTTGTAGTGAAGCAAACTTCGTTGCAAAATTGAATGGTTGGTGAGAAGGGATCCGAGTAACCTAGGCGGTGCAAATATTTGGTCTAGGATTGATTTACAAAGTGGATTTAGTGAATTTTTTTTTAAAATGAACTATTTAAGAAACGAACGGAAGTTATTATTAGTAAGATTTTCATGGTGTTCCAAAGAAGCAATTATGGACATCCCTCTATGGATCTCCCAAATTCTTGTCTTTCCATTATGAGTTTCCTTTTTGTTTTTTCCACTTTAAATCCCCCTTTTTTTCTCTAGTTCTTTAACATATCCCACCACAACCCAACCCCATACAAACATTGTGTTATGGGGAGCTTGTGAAGGATCTTATCTATGGGAAAAAATGACAATTATTGATCAGATGAATATCCAAAAAGCTATGTGGGCGCCATCAAATAGAACAAATACAAAATCACACCACTTTAAAACGTAAAATAAGGACAATGCATTGATGAATGAGAGACCTTCTCTTTTTCTCAAACTTTTTGTCCATTTCTCGATGGATGTAACATTCATAGCTTGCTCTCCACAGCATTCTCACATTGCGTCCAACCACAAGAGTTTTGAGAGCAAAACAACAAGGGTTTCATGGTTTTATGGGTTTTTCTTTATTCCATCTTAATGGCAACAAAAGGGCAGTCTTGCAAGATTTTGCAGAGTCACGAGCCATTTCTACATTTCTATTCAAGTCTTGCATGCATAATTGCATTTGCTTTTGAATTAAAACAGCTGGAAAGTGAAAGCGAAAGAGTTTTGTGCACTAAGGTTACAATAATTTGACAATGAGGACGTAAGTGATATAAGTGGATTTTTGCTCCAATAATCACCAGACAAGCATAGTTGGATATCATCTTGTGGCCCCTACGATCTAATTGAAATGCTTTTTCTTCCCATTTTGTCTTGTAAGTAAGACTGCTGGTTTGCCCCCTCGAATAGTTATCTCATTAGAATGTGTAAACACTTCGCTTTTATCTTATTTTGTCGCATAATCTCCTCGGAATTTTGGAAGCTTTTATTGTTGTCTTATTGAAGATACTAACAAGCATATCCTGCAGTAATCAGCAACAAATCAGAGGAAGAAGTACTTTGACTTACTAAATCATGCACAGTGCTGAACACGTGTAGCGGGTGAAGGTAGTTCCTGTCCTTCAAAATTTTTAAAATTTTATTTTTATTTTAATAAAATAAAAAATAAAAGTTCTTTTAAATTTTAAATTCAAACTTTTTTTAAAAAAATTCATATATTATAAAATTATTTAAAATATTTTTCATATAATTTACCTCTCTAATCTCAATTTCTAATTTCACTCTTAAATGCATTATATTTATAATTATTGAAAACTTATAAGAAATATCTTCAAATCACCTACTAATCGATATGAGCTGAGTTACCTTGATGTGCCATGTGTATTGGATAATCTGTCCATTGATGTGTCAAGCATTTTAAACCACATAAGAAGATTTCATAATTACGACGTTGAACTCTTTGTGGCTATACCTACGTGTGGTGAAAACATTGACTAAAGGCTACGGTCATCCGCAACTTCGATAAGCAATTTTCTTAGTCGTTGCAAAAGGACAGATTTGAAAAACAATGGGGCTAAGATTTTTAGTGGTACCACTTGGCACTTGCCTATACCTAGAATACTTTTTGACAAGAAAGGGGCGTGCTAGAAGTCATTTTTTAATCTTACAAAAAAAGTTTTAAGTCCACGGTGAACATTTTCATAATTGATTTCCTTTTTATATTACTTTTCAACCAAAAAAAAAGAAATAATACTAATAACCCACTATTTAATTTTTTTTGCAAATTTCTGTTGTAATGGGGTTTTGGTTGCTGGTATGGATGTAAAGAGTGGGTAAAATAGAGTGGCTTGAAATTATATAAGTTGTTAGAATTTAAACAAATTAATATTACTGTTTACTTGTACTTTATATTATAATAAGTAAATCGTACTTTTTAAACTAGATTTTTTATATTATTATACATAAAAATTAATTTCAATAATATTTGTTATTATTTGGAGATATCTCGAAACTTGTGTTGATTTTAATAATGTGAAAAACATAATTTTCTGGGATCATTCCTATTTTAGCACTGCATTGCTACTAACAGCATCATGGATGTACGTTCTTATTTTCTCTTCTAAAATAACTCTTACTTTTAGAAAATTTGTACATATTTATAAAGTGATAAATAATTATAGACACAAAGGTTACTAAAAGTTGTAATTATTTAAAAATGAAGAGAATATGTGATTTCGCTTTTAACTTTATTTGTAGTTTTTGTTATTTAAATAATAGTTTTCTTCTTAAACTTCGTAGAAACTACCTTTGAACTCTGTTTGTTGAACTACTTTACAAGTCGTCGCTTTCATTTAGGATATTGACAGTATTGGAAGTCATTCGACAGTCAAAGTACACAGTAAATATCAATAAGTGGTCCAATGTTTCTAGGCCCTATTCCCAGTTGATTAAAATAATTTATTTTTAGTATTCTTTAAATCAAAAGTTATTTTTACTGATTCTGGATTGTTTTTTCACTTTTTATTTTAGCTTTAAAAAACTGCTATAAAAACTGTTTCTAGATAAATTGGTGTTGTTAGATAAATTTTTTTAATTTTAATAAGAAATTTCTTTGAGTTGATGGACATAATTAGTGTGACATTTTGAGTTTAAATTTCTCTTAAAATTAATATAAGTTTTGTAAGCACATACTAATAGCTGTAAGTTTTTTTTATTAATAATAATAAAAAAACAACTTCCCTTTCTTTCTCCAGATAATTAATTAATTATTTATTTTAAAGCACCAATAACTGAGCACAGGCCTTAGTTACTATTGGGGAGTCCTGGGCCCAGTCATGCATAATTTTCGGTCATAGCAATCACATCTTTTTCTTTAAAATAATTTATTATGGTACGACACATTGATTAATTGTGGTCAACTATTCATTTTACAACTTGTTGATGCACAATATGCTTTTTTTTTTTAATAAAAAATGTTTTTCCCTTAGTTAATCAATTAATTACGTGGAGTGCACTTGGATTAATTTTTCTTTTTCGGAAAATATCTAACATAAATAAATCTATATATATATATATTTATAAAGAGCTGCGGAAGGGTTTTTGATACGACACTTGAGATCATCATATATTGATATTTGACAATATTAACTTTACATAGAGATTTTTTTTAAAAGAAATATAAAGAATTTTTTTAATTTAAAATATCAAATTTATCTGAATTTAATAGTTTACATGAAGAACAAGAGAATGTATTCTTTCAATTAAGTTAAGTTAATTTATCTATAAATTAATACTTGTATACTAATTTAAGTTATCTGTAAATTAATATTTCTCTTAATTAAATAAAAAGTTATTAATTAGATATAAATAATTTTATGTGTATGGTATCTAATTTAAGATTATTTTTTAAAAAAATAAAATAAGAATTTTTTTCTTAAATAAAATATAAAGATTATTTAAATTCATTAAACTCAAATATAAATTATAACAATGTGTGCACAGGAAATTAAACTACTTTTATTTATATTATAAAAACTTTTATTAGTCACTCCATATATTACAATATAAATTTTTATGTCATATTTTTTTTATAAAACTAAAATCAGACTTACATATTTTAAAAAAATTATTATAATCTCAATTCAATTACAGATTAGGTTTCCCAACAGACATTGGGTTCAACATGGGAGGCCCCACGCCCTGAAATGGTAAGACTTGGAGGGGCACAGTCCTAAATCTGAAGTCTTCCACGAAGGACTTTTGGAATAATTCTGGATCTTTCATTTATTGATTTGAAAGCAAAATCATAGACCAAAAAGACTGAAACGTAAGTGCACAGAAAGTAATCCAACCCTGACAAATCGAAAATTCTGGTATGGGAAAAAGCCAAAGAAATGGAACTATTCCCTTGTTAAGGAGGAGAGTCTTGTTAGGATTGTGATGATATATAAGCTGATTTTATTGAGTAAAAAAAAAAAAAAATCTTGTTAGGATTGTCAATGCTAATTAACCATTGGCACATACTATTATAAAACGGTTTAAATTTATGAGTTACATTTTGAAATCAATAGTTTTGTAAAAATAAATTACTACACGGGTATTTTATTGATTTTTTTTCCTTTTTAGAAATGAAAGATGAGGTATTAAGAAATAAAAAATTAAAACAAAATAACTATTAAATGATGACTTTAGTTTACTATAGATATCAACCCCTTGTTTTAATTCAATAGAAAAAAATTTACTTTCTCATGATCTTCTCAAATAAAAATAGAAAACGAAGTAACTAGAAAAATTATTAGAATTACTCTCTTCTAGTGAGATCATCTAGAAAGCAAAGTCCGTCTTAGTGATTCGACAATGCCTAGTGGAAGGCATCCGCTCAACGGATAAAAGTTATTTTAAGGATAACAGACTAATCTACCTCAAAAGCTCACATCAACGATAATTTATACCATACACTTTTGTTGTTACGGATTATATATATATATATATATATATATATATATATATATTTATCATTATCATATAAGTTAATAATAATAATAAATAATTATTATCTTACCATAGCAATGTAGTTAGTTTTGATAACACCGATCATATAACAATACTATCTCATTAATTAATAAAATATTAACAAATCTTTTTAACAAAAAAAATTTATATAAGTAATTTCATTCAATTTAAATATTATACAAATTCGAAACGTCCTCCTACTACTAATACCTAATAGTGTTAATATCAATTAAATTAAACAAAACCGCCCTATCCCAAACTCCATTGCTCACATAAACGATAGAAGAATTTATTAATAACCTATTAAAAAAAACATACCACTATCATTCAAAAATAACATCCATTATAAGGTCGGATGTAAGAAACGATAAAGTGTAACCCACCAAGACCTACGCAGATAATGGTCCATTTTCATAGCTACCAAGCACATGCCACTTTCATCATACATTACAATTTGTTGGAGTTCTCTTACTTACTCCTCCACGTAAATTCCTTACCAAGCAACCCAGAACTCTGCCACTCCACAAATCCCCAATTCCCCCTTCTGCCGCAATCTCCATATCCTACGATCCCCACCTCTTCCATGAAGAACATCGAGAAAGAAAGTTTATATATTTTGCACTCATTTTGGGTACTAAAATTCGTGGATATATTCTTTTAGTGTCCAAAAGTTTATAATATTTATGTTATTTTGAAAATTATTTTTATCTCTAATTTTTTAAAATTATAATATTATCCTCTAATATAATTTGTCCCAACTTCAAGTTACTATTTTGTCCTTGTGTACAAATTTGAATTAGTAGTGAACCTCCCTCTTCGTACATATCTTAAGGTCTATTCTTGTTTGCTTGTGCTTCTTTTCACCTAATGATGAGGACATCTCTTCATTTTTTATTAGAGATTAGTATTTTCATTTTTTTTAACAAAATTAATGAGTAAAAGCAATTTTGAATATTACCCTTTAGAATTTTCTAAAATAGTTTTAATTTTTTCAAAATTAAATTTTAAAATGAATAACCAATCGAGGGAAAATCTTAAAGTAGTTGCTAACTTAAAAAAAAATTGAAAACTACTCTTTATGTAAAGGAAAACAAAATATATTTGTGGTAACATGTGCAATCTAAAGGGAGCACCCACCATCAAAAATTTTTTAAAACTTAGTTTTCCTTTACAAAAAAAATTCAAAATTTTCTGAAAATATATATCTATTAACTTTATGTCGCCCTTTAAATTTTTTTGTAAAATTTCTAATATTAATTTATTATGCATTTCTTTTTTTTAATTATCATAAAACACAGAGGGCTCTCCACAGAAAGCACTAACTAGCAATGTGCTTTTCTTTTCTTTTTTTTTTCCCCCTTCTACTAGTGAATATGGTAAAAGTGCATACAGCTGCAGAAAAGTAGTGCGTGTATATATACACTATAGAAAAAAATTGTATACAGAAAACTAACCAATGCCCAAGGGGTTGAAAATTGACTCAGAAAACTACATAAAACACTCACACACACATACATATTTTCTTTATGCTCTTCTCTCTCCCTTTCTCTTTGAAAGAAACCAACTAAAAGCAATATGATCACTGAAGTTCCTTCTCAATCCTCTTTCTTGTGTTTTCTCTTGATTTTCTCGGTTCTCACAACTCCATCATCTTCATCTACAAACTCCTTCATGTATGGTGGCTGCACACAGCTCAAATACTCACCGGGAACACCATATGAGTCGAACGTCAACTCAGTCCTCACTTCCTTCGCCAACTCAGCTGGCTCTACAAACTTCAACAACTTCAAGATTTCTCTTCCGGGCTCAACCCAGAGCGACATAGTTTACGGCCTGTATCAATGCCGTGGGGACCTATCCAACTCGGACTGCCATGACTGTATAGTCCATGCAGTGAGTCAACTCGGCACTCTCTGCGTTGGCACCTCAGGCGGCGCGTTGCAGTTAGAAGGGTGTTACGTGAAGTACGATAATACTTCCTTTCTGAGTGTAGAAGACAAGACTGTTGTATTGAAAAAATGTGGGCAGTCGATTGGGTACGATTCTGATTCGTTGACTCGACTCGATGCTGTGTTGGCGTATCTAGCCGGGGGAGGCCAGTACTTTCGGGTTGGTGGGTCCGGGAAAGTCCAGGGTATGGCGCAGTGCGTGCAGGATTTGAGTATGAGCGCCTGTCAAGATTGTTTATCGGAGGCAATCGGACGGCTTAAAAATGAGTGTGCAGGATCGGCTTCGGCTGATATGTTCTTGGCCAAATGCTACGTGCGGTACTCGGAGCGTGGGTACTACTCGAGAAGTGGTAAGCTATTCTGCCGCCGTGATTGGTGGTTCATGGTGGCTCTTGGGTACGCTTTTATCTGGTTATAATTAGTGGAACTTTCATGAAGTTCCTCTAAACTTTTTTTTTTTTTCCTCTCTTTAGTATTTTCTCTGGGCCATCTTTTTATATTTTTATTTGTATACGGCTTGTTAATTAGGGTACCTTAGATATGGAGACAAGTCGTCATGCATGGTAAATTTCTCAATTTAAGAATATAAAAAGTATTGAAGGAGAATATGTAAATATGGATTTACTTTTATGGCCTAAATTTTCCTCTTTTTTTTTTTTTTTTTTGGTGTGGAAGGATGTTATGATGTATTAGTATGAACATAATTAAGGTGGCAAATTCAAAAGTCTCTTAAATTATTTAGGACTAATTAATTAAGGTATTATTGCCAATTTGTACTTTAAGCTTCTTTTGTTCTTTCAAGATATGATTCACCAGTTACGTCATTGAAATGCTAATGAATTCAAACTTGTGGCGAGCCAAAGAAAATTGACAAAAAGGAAAAAGGGAAAAAAATAAAAACTAAAAATGGAATCTTTAGCTTCAAGCTCTTTAAAATTAGTTTTTGACTTAAAGATAATTAGTCTATGAATTATTTTTACTCGAAAGTTGACTGTACGTAGATAAGTATGTATGTAGATATTCTCAATTTTCTACTTCTATCATTTGTGAGGGAAAAGATGAAAAAGTAATGAGGCTAATAGTAAATTACATTTTTTATAATGTAAGTACTTATATAAATCAATCTTGTGTGAATCACATATAATAAAATTTTATCATTCTAAAAGATATAATATATAATATTATATGTGATATAATTTTTTAATTACGATAATATATACAGAACGGATATAATTTTATTAATCCATGACCTTATTCCCAGCATTAAAAGTTAAAAGTCCTTATACCACACCAATATAAATTGCACTTTTTTATCTATGTATGTATATGTTATTTATATGGATGGTCTTCGTATAAACCAGTCCACTCTAGAATTTATGGACCATCCTTTTTAAATTGTTTCTTTTCAATTTTAGTACAATTATATATGGACCGCGCTTTTGATTCATCATCTTGAGAAATCTCTCTGTTGTTGATTAAATATACTAAGCATCTCATGGACTCGACAAGGGCTCAATATATTAAGATATACGTATCACAAATACAATACAAATAATTAGGTTAGTACTAGAACTTTAGACACCTTAACTACAAAAACAGAAGAAGCAAACAAAGCATAAATATTAATATTGGATCCTCTTTGTTAATTAACATGGCCGTGGTTTGTGAAAACACAGTCTGCCCTCTAAAGATACCTATTTTGCATTTCAAATTGCCAAAGTAGTTGAGCCATCTCGCTTTGACTAACAAGTTGGAACTAATAGTATTTTCATTCCATCCCGAGAGATTCCGACATTTAATTCAGATGTAAAAAGTAATTCTTGTTAAAAATTTTCGAACGAGATTTAATCTAAATTTAGGTTAGAAACGATAACCCTACAAACAAAATCGCATGAGAAATTCCTATGCTTGAGGCAAAAAACCTGGAGTTGAACAGAAAAAGAAATCTCATAATAGCCTATCAAATTGGAAGAAAATGAAAATCTGTAGTAATTATTTTTCATGATATTGCTATGGATTATTGGGTGTATTTTGCAATTTTTTTCGTCCTCTGAAGTAGAATATATATACTTGTCTATGGTAGTTGATAAAGCTCTTTATGCATTAGCCCATCTTGATCAATCAATCATTCTATTCTTAAAACTATCACTTTATGCATTTGAACTTACTTTATTGTTGAAGCTTTTTGAAAAGCAATTGAGGATATGGTGAATAGTTCTTCTCATATTTCATCAATTTGCAGACAATAATGAGGATGTGGAGAAGACACTTGCAATTATAATTGGTCTTATTGCTGGTGTGGCAGTGATCATTGTGCTCTTGTCTGCTTTGAGTAAACTATGGGAAAAGAAAGGTGACAATCCCTCTTCCATGTTTTCTTTCTCTAAACATATGGTGACATTGTAGAATTCATATTTTTGAAAAATTTCATCCCTTTATGGTTGGAGTTGGAGTAATTCTGCTTTCATCTAGTATTGGAAATATGTCTTAATTATTACGTGATATTGTGATATCATGAGTTTATGATTTTAATATTTAACCTAAGATGGAGGTAAGTTTTGTTTTAGATGGGTTATAGGATCTTGTATCTTATTAGTAGTAGTCAGATTTTGTAACATAAGATAGTGTTTGTATTAATTTTGAACGTATAATATTTCTTAATATAAGTAAAAAGTCTCTGTGACAAAATTTGAAAATTTGTGAATTGACATATTGTGTATTTTATACTTTGTGTAACATGGGAAGATGTGAAAAGCTCATCTTTTTCTTTTCTATCTCTTGTGGTTATACAGGTGGTAAATGAGGTTCCTTTTGTAGGAGACTGCTACAAAAGTCCATCCCTTTACTTCCCTTTGGCAAATTGCTTTGCAGTAGGTGCTCTTTTGCTTTTCTTCCATGGCCCCCTGCTTTTTCTCTTCATGCTCTTGTGAAGCTTCCTTCATTTTCCCCCTCTAAAAGAGATTCATAGATGAAGATAGGGATGTGCACCTAGACAGTGCTTTTTAGCTTTGAAACAAGTGAAATCAAAGTTGAAATAAGAAGAGAAAGCTTTGAGATTCCACTCATTCAACATATTGACTAATGTATAAATTGTTACATACTCTGTTAAAGTGCTGAAAGATGAGTACTACTTTAGGGGACTTTTTGATTTATATGTAATGTCAAACCCTTCATTTAGAAAGTAAATTAATGTAATATATATAGTTCCGATCTATAAGTGAATTCCACAAGAAATATTTTTAGCTGCAGTTTCATATTATGATATTAATTGGCATGGTTTTCTTTTACTCGTCACTATCGTTTTGGATCTATGTCATGTTTATTCTTCTAAGCTTCTGATTTGATTGTAACAAAACAGTATCTCAATTGATTAGAATCATTCTTTACTAAATTACGAAATTCAAATTTACAATTATATCTTCTCTATTATGTATAGAAAATATTTTTGCTCAGATCGAAGGGGAAATATTATCGTGCTTCCGCATGTTATGATTATAGGGAAAAACTATTAGGATAAACTGATGGAATACATAAATTTGGGTGTTCTTTTGTTTCTTATTTCCTTTTATGGTCTAGTTTTAGTATAGTATGGTAAAATAGTTAAAAGGATTCACGACGTATTTTTGCCAAAATTCTCAAGTCTGGGCCCTGGAATGGAAAGGCAAAACAGGACAACAAACTCCATGTCTCTCTGATCGAATTCGCCTGCGGAGAGCACTTGTTTCAGGTAGACAATATGCTGCATTATTCAATCTTAAATTTCTCCTATTGAAAATACTAATTTGTTAAAATTCCACTATCAAAATTCTTTAAGAACATGAACAGTTCGATGCATAAGAGGCACAGGCTTCCTAGCTAGCACTGTAGGAATAAGGCACAGCCATACATATTTTGGTGTTTTTAATTTGTCTTTTGAACAAACTTGGGATTTGGAATCGCACAAGTATATAGTCAAACTTGTTCATTTAGCAATAAAAATTATTTTTACAAATGGTCAAACAACTAACTTTTTAGAATATAAGATATCTAAACTAATCAAAATTTTATAATGAAACAATATTATTTTAAAAAAATACATAAAAATATAATGATTTTATATGCAATGTAATTAACATGTATACCCTAAGATAGTGGTCAATTATTACACCGTCCAGCACCAACTTCAGTGAAAAAAAGTCAAAATCACAACCATGAATATTGACAATCTTTGTAACAAAAACCGTGACAATATCTTGTTATTCCTTATAATTTTAGCTGTCCAACCGAAATGGACCTAAAAATTAAAAAAAGAAGACCATTACTCAAGTGGGCAATGAAAAAGAAATATACAGAATCTACCTTTTCTGCAGCTCTCCACACACTCACACACACTATATATATATATATTCCAGTTTCTTCAGTCGTGGAATCTGCAGATTAGGTGAGTTGATAACTATCCATTCTTCATCTTATCCCATCAGTTCTTTAATCTTTTGTCAATCATGCCTAAGAAATATTCTGTGTTTTTGTGGTTGATGATGTGCTAATGGGACCATTGGAGTGGGAGCTTCATGTAATTTTCTAGATTAGGAGTGCAATCATTGACGAGCAAAAGTTTGTATATTCCTTAAACAATGCTTGATCCTTTGGATATATTGATCTTCATCAAAGCGGGGGACATGAATGATGCAAAAAAGTTGATTGATGCATGAGAAATTAGGCAGACTAGTTTCTTTTTTTTTTTTTTTCATTTTTTTGGAAGAAATCATATTTTGTTACAAAGGAAAGGAGAAGGGATGTATATGTACGGAAAATATTGAACTTGAACTTTTTTTTAGTTTTAATTTAATAAGAAGGGTTTTATTATTTAAGTTTAGACACCGGAGCTTCGGAAATTATTGTTCAGTTGGACGGGTTGGAGCATGTTGTAACATAGGAACCAATTTTGTACGAGTAAAATACTTAGGTTGTATTACGTGGGTTTATATAAAGCTATTTTTTCATGTAAATATAATTTTGAATTTTATAAGAATTTTATGCTTTCAAATATTAAAATTCTCTTATATTGTTAGCATTTATCAAATAAATTTCATTTGTGTTAATTTAAAATTTTCTCTAAAATAAACCCTATAACAGTTTTTAGGGCTCCAGGAGGCGATTTTGCAGAACCATTACAAACTTAAATGGACGAAACCTGAAGCCGTCAAATTTAAGCCCAAAATGTCGTCTGCTCTTAAATGTTATGGGCTTTGTAGTAATGGTCAGTGGAATTTGCAACTGCAAAAGTAGAAGGTAACTCTTTCTTTCGAACAAAAAAATCAAACGAGTTTTTAAATGGGTTGCATGGTAATATATATACGTTAAAATATATATGATAAATTTATCTATATATTAAATGTACGTAATTTTCATAAAATTTAATTTGTTTTGAATAATTATTAATTTAAATTGATATTTATATAAAGTAACTGTACAAAATTTAAAAAATAATTACGTACTTATGAAATCAAATAAGATATGATTAGCCTAATATTATTACAAAGTTTCGTATTTTTTTTTTAAATTTTTTTCTCTGAATGAAAAGATCAGATTTTGGTAATTTTATGTTGAACAAAACAACATCGAAGTATCCTAACATGCTCAAACCTAGTTGTTATTGTTATTATTATTATTATTATTATTATTATTATTATTATTATTATTATTATTATTATTATTATTATTATTATTATTATTATTATTATTATTATTATTATTATTATTATTATTATTATTATTATTATTATTATTATTATTATTATTATTATTATAAATAATCTAACACACCCAAACCTTATATCACCATAGCTATATTGATTTTTTTTTTTAAAAAAAACCTAATCATATATGATTATTATTTTCTTTAGTGACATTAGTTTTTTTTTTTTTTTAAAGAGGATGGAATTCATGTTTGATTTCATGCGAACTTAATTAAGGCATTTACTTTAATTTAAATTGGCTTCTTATTTTGAGTATTGGTCCCCCCCCCCCCGGCCTCACTTTAAACATCATAATCGTATGAGATTTAATTTATCCATGTGAACTGAATTAAGGCATTTGCTTTCATTTAAGTTGACTTCTTAGTTTGAGTTTTTTTTTTTTCAATTTGTGTTGCTACCTCAAATGAATTTTAATTTGAATGTGTAATAATTATTAAATTTAAATTGAATTTGTAGAGTTTGTATAATTTACAAGTACCATAAGTATTTAAAATTATCTGTATTAACGTGGGTCTCCAAAGTACACATATAAATATCCTTTTATATGGTTTGACTAATGATTAGTTGACATATAATGTTCGTTTAATAAATTTCCATTTTTAGTATACATTTGTATATAAGGTAAAAGAAAGACATAGCTAATTCTTTTTCCCTTATTTGATTTCTTAGTTTCAGGGTAGAAATGAGCTCAAGAAGGGAAAGTAAATTACAATTATTTTTTTTAAAAAAATTCATAATTAATGAGTTAGAACGCGAGTGGAAAAAATTGATATTTTTACTCTTTCAATTGCTTGTTAAAAAAAAATATTTTGAAGGTTTTCAAAATCACACAAAAAAAAGTTTGATTTCTACTCATCTATTATTCCGTTGTTAATTCCATAAAAAAAATTCTTAAAAATATTAATTCATGTTCGTTTTATAACACATTAATTCTTACGCGTACAGTTGCATGGGTCAACGTATGAAAATATTTCCATTTATATATGCCTTCTATTACGGACTAAATTATGGACCACATGATCTAAACAGCGTATCCAAATACTTTCCAAAATCGTCTAACTTTTCCATCCGCAGTGTGCAAGAAAACTGATGCATCATTAATGCTTAGCTGGTCATCTAAATCTAGTATAAATTGGAGTCATCAGAAACGAATTAGAAGCACCAAAGTTTCTTGGAAACTTGCATCTTGTAGAAAATATATTATTTGCATTTTTTGGCTGATCAACGACTATGGCTAGAAGAAGGGTGAAACTTGCCTTTGTCACCAACAGCACAACTAGAAGAGGAAGCTATCAGAAAAGGGCAAAGGGACTCATGAAAAAGGTTAGTGAACTTAGCATCCTATGTAATGTTGAAGCTTGTGCCATTGTTGTCAATCCATTTGACTCTCAACCTGAGGTGTGGCCAAACCCCTCGAAAGTTCAAGAATTGATCGAAAGGTTCAGAAGCTTGCCGGAGAGTGAGCGGAGCAAGAAAATGTGGGATCAAGAAGCCTTTGTCAGGCAAAGGATACTTAAACTCAACGAACTGTTGGACAAGAAATTCAAGGAAAATCGCAATAAGGAGATCACTGATTTGATGAACCAATGCTTGGCAGACAGAAACTTGCTGCAGAACTTGACCGCAGATGACAAGCAAGATCTCGAGGCGATGATTAGCAGGAAGCTAATTGAAGTCAACGAAAGGATTGAGGCTATCAAAACCGGGGAAAGCGGACAGCATCAAGTTGCAGCGGCACCATCCCCGCAACCAGAAATGCCAGCTACAGTTTCTGAAATGCAGCCAACCGGAGGAACTGATCAAGGGCAAGGGCAAGAGGTGGTCAACCCTTTGGATACAGTACCCATGCAGTGGCAGGAGCAGATGAGCCCCATGGCTCTATTTTCAGTTGAATGGAGCAATGACTCCTTGGATGATATGGATATATGTTATGCTGACATTGAGGAGGAAATGTTACGGACCTCAATGCCACCTAATCCCTTCGATCCTTGAAGGAGCGTGCCTGCTTACATTAGCAAACACATCTCTCTCCCTCTGCTGAAAGATTTATGTTGTCAGTTATTTCTCTAGTTTAAGTCCACAATTCTCTCAGATTAGTGAAAAACTTTACTCTTAGTCAGTAATTTGTTTAATTTCATATTGAAGTATTAAGGCTTATACTTTTGGTTGCTCTTCAGAGAACTCAGCCAATGCTTGGCGCTTCTGAAGAATTTGATTTTTCATATTCATGGCTAATTTTGTTCTCAATCTTTTTAGATGATTCTCCTGCATGTTGATTCACATCTCTATATTAAAGGTCCGGCATTTGGTTGCTCTTGTACGTTGTTGCCTTTTTTTTTTCCCTTTCCTTTCCTGAAGTTGGTGTTAGATCATGGAAAAATAAATAAATAAATTAACAAGCAAGAAAATTGAAAGGGTGTTAGTTAATAGGATCGACATGCTTATGTGTCAACTAGATTAAACCTTGAGAATACGTGAAAACGGATCATACCTTTGTAGATATCGTCTTCACCAATACGATTCTTGAAGTCTTTGGCCTTCTAGTAATGCTCCAAACCCCCAAGTTTTCTTTAATGTAATCTCCTTGGATCAGAAAATTGCTAATCGTATTTTGTTTTTCTCTTTGTTGTAGGAGCCACTGAAGGGACCTGACAGGATACAATTAGACTAAGCTCCAATAAATTATTTTGTCAATAAAAATAATTTATTAATTACGTTCCACTCCACTAAAAGAACGTAACTGCACTATTAGTCTAATCGCAATTACTGGAGTCAATAATTATATCCATTAATTGATCGATCCAACAAATTACCCCCGTCGATCAATATAATACTTTGAATGAGGCAGTATGACCACGAGTGCTCCTCATTCAAAACCTCAATTCTCATCTTCAATTTGACAAGTACAATGTGACCACGTCACATTTACAAAATGAATTCAATAGACACTATTGAATTATCGAGCTCGAATTTAATCTGTCCCTTAGAAGAACTCATGAGGAAATGATCTTGCCTATTAAAGGCGACTGATTCCATATTGCATAACAATTATTTCATATTTATTTCACTTTAATTCCCAAGATGTCGAGATATTGATTATTAAGTTAATCTCACTCTTTGGCAACTCAAGGAACTTCAAGTTAGTAAATATAAATAATTGTTTGCTCGAGATTAATGTATTATGTACGACAATCTTTTAATATTTTATTTGTATGGTCTATTCCACAAATAAATATTGATGGTCCGTCCAATATATCAAAATATATCCTTAATTTTATTACCAAAGTCAAAGACAGACTTCAATAAAATTAAGACGATCTTCCAAAATAAATTGCCCAAATTTATCTTAGATCGCGGATAATTTATTTCGAACTAAATTATAAATCAAGTCTTTCTGTGTTTAATAAATAAACACTTGATTTATAATATCTAAATAATTCGTGGACAAACAGGCTCATACATAATTTATACATACAAATATATAAAAACATACTTTATTTAATTTCAAAAAATACAACCATTGTATTTACTCGATGGACATATCTAACAAAAATTCTCCCACTTGTCCTAGAGTAAATGGGACATATCAGAAATATCCATACTTTCTATATGACTTCCAAAAACATTTACAGGTAAACTTTTAGTAAAAGGATCAGCAAGATTTTCAGCAGAAGAAATCTTGCACACTTCTACATCTCCACGTTGAACAATCTCCCTAAGTAGGTGATATTTACGTTCAATGTGTTTACCACGCTGATGGCTGCGTGGTTCTTTTGCATTTGCCACTGCACCACTGTTGTCACAGTACAAAATAATGGCTTGAGATGCAGAAGGAACCACTTCAAGTTCTATCAAGAACTTCTTCAACCATACTGCCTCTTTAGCTACTTCACAAGCTGCCACATATTCGGCTTCCATTGTAGAGTCAGCAATACAAGATTGTCTGATACTTTTCCACACAACTGCACCACCACCTAAGGTGAAAACAGAGTCTGAGGTGGACTTGCGAAAATCTCTATCAGCTTGAAAATCAGAATCAGTGTAACCTATAGGTACCAATTCGGAGTCGAGTAAACTAGCATATATCCTCGAGTTCTACGAAGATACTTGAATATATGCTCGTCCAGTTGTTCCGGTCCCGGGTTTGATCGATATCTACCGACCATCCCAACAAGCATGACAAATGTCCGGACGAGTACAAAGCATAGCATACATGAGACTTCCTACAGCAGATGCATAAGGAACTCGTTTCATGTACTCAACCTCGTTAGGAGTTTTAGGACTATGCTTCTGAGATAACTGAATTCCATGTCTGAAAGGCAATTGACCTTTCTTGGAATTTTGCATAGAAAATCTCGTCGATATTTTGTCAATATATGAAGCTTGAGATAAAGCTATCTGTCTGTTCTTTCTATCCCGAAGGATCTGAATGCCCAGAACATATCTTGCTTCTCCCAAGTACTTCATATCAAACTGTTTACCTAACCAACTTTTCACCAATGTTAATGTTCTTACATCATTTCCAATGAGAAGGATGTCATCAACATACAGTATGAGAAAAATCACCTTACCATCTATAATTCTCTTATAGACACAAGGTTCATCAGGATACTGATCAAAACCATAAGTTTTAATGGCTTGATCAAATATGATATTCCAAGATCTAGACGCTTGTTTAAGCCCATATAAGGACTTATTCAACTTACAAACTTTTTGTTCTTGACCTTCCTGGATAAAACCATCTGGCTGTACCATGTAGATACATTCGTCAAGATTTCCATTAAGGAAAGCTGTCTTGACGTCCATTTGCCATACTTCATAGTTGAAGTGAGCTGCAATGGATAAGAGGATTCTTATAGACTTTAGTATGGCCACAGGCGAGAAGGTTTCCTCATAGTCAATACCTTCTCGTTGGGTATAACCCTTAGCAACCAATCTAGCTTTAAAAGTTTCCACTTTCCCGTCTACTCCTCTCTTTCTTTTGTAGACCCATTTACACGCAATAGGTTTT
Source organism: Voacanga thouarsii (assembly GCA_026120185.1). Lineage (NCBI taxonomy): Eukaryota > Viridiplantae > Streptophyta > Magnoliopsida > Gentianales > Apocynaceae > Voacanga > Voacanga thouarsii. Next base: position 837,601 of record JANUWF010001120.1, read on the forward strand.
ACCCCATTAGGCAGGTCCACAAGATCCCAGACGGAATTAGTGTACATGGATTTCATTTCTGAATCCATTGCACTCTTCCAATGGTCTGCGTCTACGTCCTCTACAGCTTCTTTATACGTAGTGGGGTCCTCTTCTTCCTCAAAAAAGACTGCTTGAAAAGCTTCTCCATAGTGTAAGTATCTAGAGGGACGTCGAATGACTCTCCCACTACGTCTAAGCTGTGGAGGTTCCTGGACAATTGGACTTTCCTCCTCCTCGTTGACTGGAACTAGATCTGCTGATTCCTTAACGACTGGATTTTGAACAGGGGCAGGAGATTCTTCCACTCTATGTCCCGAAGAGTCAGTGGGTATAGAAGGTGTAACATCTATTTCTCTCCCACTGGAATCTGGCATGTTAAGCGGCATAGAGACGAATCCTCCACGTGAATCTTGAGTATGGGTCTCAGTAACCATTTGCTTGGGATTATCTCCCTTAATTTCTTCCAAAATAACCATACTCTTAGATCCTCGTTCTTTTATGTACTTGTCCTCTAAAAAAATTGCATTTGTGCTTACAAATATTTTCTTATCTTGAGGACTATAGAAGTAGTATCCCCTTGTTCCTTTTGGATATCCAACAAACAGACATAAATTTGATCGTGATTCCATTTTATCCATCTTTCCCTTTAGCACATATGCAGGACAACCCCAAATTCGGATGTGCGTCAAATTAGGCTTCCGCCCATTCCACAATTCCAATGGAGTCTTAGGGACAGACTTTGATGGAACCATATTCAATATGTATGTCGCAGTTTGTATAGCATACCCCCAAAAGGATGTACTGAGTGTAGAGAAGTCTAGCATTGTTCTGACCATGTCTAACAAGGTCCTGTTTCTCCTTTCTGCCACTCCATTTTGTTGAGGAGTGCCAGGTGCACTTAGTTGAGATAAAATCCCATTTTCTGATAAGTAAGATCTAAAGTCATGGGATAGATATTCTCCACCTCGATCTGATCGAAGTGTCTTAATGTTCTTTCCTAACTGCTTCTCAGTCTCAGCCTTAAATTCTTTGAATTTTTCTAAGGCATCAGACTTATGAGTCATTAGGTAAACTTATCCATATCTTGAGTAATCATCCGTAAAAGTAATGAAATACTCATACCCACCTCTAGCTTGGACACTAATTGGTCCACATACATCAGAGTGCACTAATTCTAAGACTTCCTTTACTCTATTTCCTTTGGAAGGAAATGATCTTTTGGTCATTTTACCTTCCAAACAAGATTCGTAAACTTGAAGAGGTTCTACCTTTAAGTCACTTAAAGGACCTTCTTTTACAAGTCTTTGAATCCTATTTAGATTGATGTGACCAAGTCTAAGATGCTATAGGAGAGTCTCATTAGTAGGAGATAACTTAATGCGTTTATTAGTTTCAATATGATATAATGAACTGTTGGTAGATTTAAAACATACAGATCATTATTTAAATTTCCACGACATATCAAATAGTTATTCAAAAATATCTCTACTGAAAATTTATAAAATTTAACAGAATATTTTTGTTTGAATAACAAAGAAACCGAAATCAAATTTCGATAAATGTCGGGAACATAATAACAATCTTTCAAAACCAAATGTTTATTATCAAAATAAAGATAAACATCTCTAACAGCTCTTGCAGATATCACTGATCCTGTGCCAACCCTTAGAGTGTGCTCTCCTTTATTGAGATGTCTGGTTACTTGGAACCCCTGCAATGAATTGCAAACATGATTAGTGGCTCCAGAATCTACTATCCAAGTATTTGTAGAATCAACCACTAAACAAGTTTCAATGTAGGATAACTCACCAGTACCTTGCTTGCGTTTAGCTAAGTAATCTAGGCACTGCGACTTCCAATGTCCCTTTTGCTTGCAGTGGAAACATTTGCCTTTAGGCTTTTCATCCACTCTTGTTTTCTTAACCTGCTGCTTAGACCCTTTATTATTATTCTGCTTTCTCTTATTTCCTCCTTTGCCCTTAGGCTTGGAAGAGGAAGATCCAGCATGAGATAAAGCAAGAGCGTTGCCACTTCCCACTTTTAGGGTTGCCTTGGCGCTCTCAAGCTCCTTCATTAACTCTGTAAGAGACATCTCCATCTTGTTCATGTTATAATTAACTTTGAACTGTGAAAACATCTCTGGAAGAGTTTCTAGAGCCATGTCAACTCCGAGTCTCGGAGCTTAATTTCAGCCCCTAAGACCTCCGCCACGTTAAACCGAGCGATCAATTCTAACATATAATCTCTCACGGGCGTTCCAGGTTTCATGCGCATATTCATTATGCGCCTCATTGCTGCTTGACGGGCCTGACGTCCTTTGTGCTCAAACATTTGCTGGAGGCTTCTCATGATGTCTGTAGCGGTTGTCATGTTCTCATGTTTCTGCTGCAACACATTTGAGATAGATCCCAAAATGTAGCAGCGAGCCATCTCATCAGAACTCAACCACTTATCATAAGCCTCCTTTTGTTCGCGTGTGGACTGTTCGATGAGGCTTAGCAGGACACGGTTCAGTTAGCACATATTTGAGCTTCTCAGCAGTGAGTACAATTATGAGGTTCCTTTTCCAATCAATAAAGTTTTCTCCAACCAGTTGGTTCTTTGTTAAAATTTGGGATAAAGTGTTGGAAGTCATTTTTCTGAAATTAAATAAAATAAAACATATGAGCCATTTATCATATCATGATGCATGATCAATATAACATGGTATGATGCATGATCAATATAATAATATTTTAAGTAGTAATAGAAACTACTATCAAAATATGACAACCTAAAACTCTACAGTAACATGTACCTCTATAGGAGATAACAATGTAACTTATAGTTAGGTCAAAATCCACAACCTAAAACTCCAAAGTAATATGCACCTCTATAGGAGATAACAATATAACTTATAGTTAGGCCTGGATCATCCCACTAAAATTAATACATCTTGCATCAAAACGCAATATTAATTTTAGTGTTATTAATATTTTGGCCATCATAGATATTATTTGGATGTTCTATGGAAAGTCCTTATAATGTCTTTGATTTAAGTGTAACCCCTATATTCAAAATTTATTTTATTTTATAAAGTTTCCAATCCAATCACATCACCTATAGGGTAATTATGAATGAATTAAACTTAAAAAATAATTAATATTTTGATGCCCAATCTAGTAACCAATAAAACGTAGCCTTCCTATAGGGAGACCATTTAAAATGGCATGAAGCAAACGTTAATTTTACTAATGGGCTAATAGGGGAGGCCAAAGGTTAATTAAAATGAACCAACTCACACTTAATTTTTTTAATTAATTAATAAAAATATTAATTTATTTATGCATAACTAAATAGTACCTAGAGCGGTGTTAATGCAAACTATATGGCATGCTAACATGAATGATACATAATTCAATCAAAATTAAATAGTAAAAACTATAAAATAAAAATAATTTTATGTAATATGGAATCTGTCGCCTTTAATAGGCAAGATCATTTCCTCATGAGTTCTTCTAAGGGACAGTTAAATCTGAGCTCAGTAATTCAATAGTGTCTATTGAATTCATTTTGTAAATGTGACGTGGTCACATTGTACTGTCAAATTGAAAATGAGAATTGAGGTTTTGAATGAGGGGCACTGTGGTCATACTGCCTCATTCAAAGTATTATATTGATCGACGGGGGTAATTTGTTGGATCGATCAATTAATGGATATAATTATTGACTCCAGTAATTGCGATTAGACTAAGAGTGTAGTTACGTTCTTTTAGTGGAGTGGAACGCAATTAATAAATTATTTTTATTGACAAAATAATTTATTGGAGTTTAGTCTAATTGTATCCGGTCAGGTCCCTTCAGTGGCTCCTAATTATGGGACAATAATAAATTATAATTTATTTATAATTTATTAATGAAAATTGCAGAAAACTAAAAATTGTATTTTAGATAGAATAGGATAAGTGGAAATAGTTGTATTCAATTAGACTAAGCTCCAATAAATTATTTTGTCAATAAAAATAATTTATTAATTACGTTCCACTCCACTAAAAGAACGTAATTGCACTCTTAGTCTAATCGCAATTACTGGAGTCAATAATTATATCCATTAATTGATCGATCCAACAAAGGGGTCACAACAAATATTACAAAACATTATTTTGAGAAACCTAAAGGAAATGGAAATAAAGGTTTCTTTTTTATAATTTTTTTCATAGTAAAAGGGTTTGCCAAAATGATATTCACCATTATTTATATACATCAGGGACTATATAAATATTCTGTGAGTTATAGACTCCTCATGCTTCAATTTTCCATATTAATAAAGTTTTCGGTAGTTTCTTCAGTCATTGCCCATGGAGATTCAAATAGTCGCAAAAAGCGTACCGTTTCTGAATTCCTGGTTGTGAACTTTTGATATTTTTTTTCCAAGGCAGTCTGTTATGATGTCTGATACCAATCACTGGATTGGAGAGGGAGTATTTAATTTTCAACACAAGGATTTTCCGTCGGTATCATACTTACCAAAACAATGATGACTTAACAGATTAGTTTACTATTGATTAGATTAGGAAAATATGATAATTTTTTTAGTAACTTTGCATTTTTTATGAGGAAAATATTTGAACAATTTTATGATTTTATTTTGGGTATATTTTGCTTGAATTTGTATTATATTTAAATCTTGACAAAGTTGTATATATTATGTTTAATTACATGAAGTTAATTAAAATTTTAATTTATGTGTTTGTTACATTTTATCCTGTTAAGAATAATGACACTTTAATATCAAGAGTTATAAAAAGGTACTATAGATCCTCAAAATATATTATGTGTAAAGTTTTTTCTACTAAAATGTTGTTTTTGGTGTCTTATAATTAATATAGGTAAAATAAATATTTTATTTTAAAAGTAACTTCTGCAAGTTAATACCTTCGTTGACTAATGGCCAATGAACTTTTAATATATTTTTTACAATTTGTAGTATTGAAATGCCAACACCCTAACTTAATAGGGGTGAATTGCAAAAAAAATCCTAATAAATTTAACAAAACTTACTATTTTTTTTTGGTTAAAACTGATAATTTTAAATTACGGCAAAATACACCAGTCATCTTTAAACTTTTACAAATTTTGATTTCCCTTCTCAAACTTTAAAACGTGCAATTTTAGCTCTTGAACATTTGAAATACTTAAAAAATATCCCTTACGTTAATTAAAACTGTTAAGTACTCACAGTAGTTCATCATATGACTCATAAATGACCTTTTTTATTAGTATATTCTTCTACTCATAACACTCACAATATGATGCCATGTTTCCTTCTAATTCTTATAAAGTACTTTTTGTATATTATATGAAAAGACTGTTGTGACTTGTGCGTTTCTCACTTAACTTTTCAGATTTTTTTTTAGTAATTCACTTTTCATTTCAGATACATTCTTCAATACCAAGAAAATTGCTATCGATCGAGAATTAAATTTAGATTTTTTTTTGCTATAATTGAGTACCGAATTTTGTTTCTTTCTTTTTTTTTCTCTCATCTTTATGTATGGATTTTGTTTATTAAAAGCTAAAATATGTGATTTTTGTTATTGTTGACGTCATTTTTAGCCGATTTGTTGCAACGGTAACTTTCAGCCGAAGCCGATGAGAATTCTGCCAAATAGATAATGACGTTAAGAAAAATCCTCAGCGGCTGTACCCGGTCAACATTGGAACTAAGAGCCGATGAACCATTGCCCGCACACCTCAGCACGATCGGCATGACATTGCCGTTCTCAGCTGTAAAAAAAGGGCTACGAAGAGGGATTTCCTCCACGTTCGGAAGTCAGCAGCTGCGCCACAGCAAATATAAAGCAAGCTAGAATTCCAAATTGAAGACACCAGCACTCATCTCAGACCAAATTATCAATTTTTTTTTTCAATTTTTCATTCCTTTTATCCGCATTTTTGCAGCGTTCTTCGATGTTTTCTTTTACAGCTCTCATTTATAGCTTTCATTTACAGCTTTGTTTACAGTTTTCTTTACTTATTTGATCACAGAGTTTCCATTTGATGTTGCTTTGATTATCAGTTACTGCATTCATTCATCATTTTAATCGAAATACATCATATTTAGTTCCGTTTTGCTTTTGCGTACAATATTTTTGCCTGCTTGGACCCTTTCTATAGTAAGTTCAAAGAAGCCCCTGAAGGAATTGAAAATTTACAGAGCATGCTCACGGTATGAAAATGGAGGAACAAGAACATATATATCAGAGTATTGGCAAGCATGGTGGGATAAAAACATACCTCTTGGAGCCTTTAAAACTTGAAGAACGTGGTTGAATCAATTGAAGATCAAGAACAGCTTCTTCCTTGCACGTCCATGATCACCAGTGCACTGCACTTCCTTTTCCGACTGCTTTCCTCCTCCGGTGAAAATGAATAATGCTAGCTTTCCAGTTCACGGAATATGACCACTGCCTAAATTCAGTTGGTGAGCACTCAATGGGAAGAGAAAAAATGAACTCTCTCAATTTCGTTTCCTCAGTTCACTGGTCATCCACTTCAAGGCTTGGTTTTTTCTTCAGTTAAAACCAAAACTGGTGAAGAAAACCAAAAGCCAGGATAGAAACAGTCACGAGAGAGAGACCTTTCATTTTCTTTTTCTCTTCTTTTATTTTTCCACACAGAAAGCCAAGAGTCATGAAACTAAAAATAACTATTTTGATCAAAATAATATTTTCAAGATTTAATACCCGAATATTATTTACAAAATAAATTTTGGTTTCACTCTAAACTTTTCTAAACTGTGTCCGGAAAAATCCTATGATCTAGGCTATTGGCCCAAAATAATATTTATTATTTTTCTTGGACCCAAAAAATCTAAAATAATAAATATTAATTATTTTTTTGGGATTAAATAAATAACCCAATAAATAATTAATGAACCCAAATGAACCAAAAAATAATTAAACTTTAATTATTTATTTCTTCTGATTTAATTAAATAAATAACCCAATAAATAATTAAGTAATAATTATTTTCCTCTAGTTTAAGTCCCGGTTAAATTTCTAATTATTCAAACTGGAACCAGGTCCTGAATAATTAATTAACCAATTAAACCAGAAAATAAATTTCTCTCCATTTATTTTATTCCAGTTTAATAATAAATTAGAATTCTCGAATAAAATAAAACTCTCTCAACTGAGATCATTTTCTCCACCCAAAAATTAATTAGGACTTACGGGTTATTCCGAGGACCAAAAAGACACATCGCCTTGGCTATTAAAATGACCAAAATACCCCTACTATATAAATATATGTATTTTGCATTTTAAATATTTTCTAATATCACCATAAGGAAATATTGACCCCAAGGACAATGCTGCATTAGCAGAGTCTTCGACCAACAAGTGAAATGACTAAAATACCCTTCTACATATCGCCGTACATTTAGAGAGGAAGAAGTGTACTAACACCTCTCTAAAAGACATCTACCATCCTTAGGCTTCTAGTCCAATGATCCACGACTTTCTGGAGTGTTTCCGCTTTCCAAGGGAGCGACCCTAAAGCAAACATCCAAGTCACGTTTCCTAAGGCCGTTGATATTTTGATCATCTGGACAACCACAATGGGCAATATAGTGTAGAAACTGTCTTGTACAAGTCTGTCTTAACTAACTAGTCATACATACCCAACATACAAGTATATTGGCCCTCCGATAGAACCTCAACTATAGTATATCAAAGCATATGCTTCCAGCTTCGCCAGACCACCAACCCATACTCAAGTCATAGAGTACTAGTCCACGCTGTAGCAATAATAGTCTAGGTTTCTACCATATAGTACTTTTTAGAAACCACTACTACAGGTCCTGTTCTACGTATTCGAAATACGCTTATATTATGAAGTGAGTGGACTATTCACTGGCTAAAGGTAAGCCATCCCCCACTTGAAATTCATAACATAATAACCTAAACATGAAGAGATTCCCATTCTTATCAATCGGTTAAGAACAACTGTTTATGTGTTTAAATAACCCATGATCCATACCTTACTGTGAAAGACCTCTATTCACATAGATCACTTATTTATACACAATGGATCTATTCCAAATGAAAATGTACACAAATAAAGAAAATTATTTCACAAACGATTTTCGAAAAATAAATTCTTTTATTAACATATTCGATGTTTTCATCAGAAAACTAGTCTAAGAGGGCATATTCCCAACACTCCCATCTTTTAAAAGGTTCAGCTCATTCATTTATTTCTCCTTCAGATTGTTTATGTTCATCGGAAGAGCAGTCGATCAACACTTCCATCGGCTCCTTTTTCGTAAGGCAACATAAATTGGCACATCCAGTGGGACCCGAAGGGTAGTTGTTGCATACAATTGCATTCAGAATATGTTATGGCAAATTCTAAGCAGCAATCCTCAGGGCCTTCATCGGAATCATCCGATTGGCCTACTATCCGAACCTTACGGGGAGTATTTGATCCTACCATGACGATATCCGAGAGTACCCAGGTTACTCTCCCTGAGCAACTGGGAGTGTAGACTTCGTCTCCTTCCTAGGTGTCCTAATTGACACCCACTTCTCTAACTGCCATATGACAGGCTATGGAGCAGTGCACAGGCGAACTCATTCAGAGTCTTATTCCATAGTTCGCTATAATATTCTGACATTTGCTGCAGAATGAGCTTCATAATTTTAAACAAAGGCAAAATGCTTAGGGGCACCTCAGGTAAGTGGGTATCCTCCTCCCTCGTCATTTGTTGCACCTTCTTATGAGTCAGTGCAATTATTGCGCCAAGAGTAGTCTATGCCAATACCTGGGGGGCACCAAGGGACTCCAGGGGTAAATGCACCTGACATGGTTCCGACGGAACCTTTCCCAGGAAGAACTCCACCGTATCCGATTGTAGGAACCCAAGTGTTGATGGGGGCACAGATGATCTATGACCAGAATATTATCCCGAACAGAAATGTTGGCTCTTCGTACGGGGGACCTCAGAGCTACGTTGCAACTGTCCTGACTACGTATCCCGTTATGATGACGGTTTATCCAATGCTGGGGGCAGGGTATCCTGAGATGGCTCCATTCCCCGGATAAGGTTCTAGACCTACTATAGTAGGTTCCCCTGTGTAAACTCAATAGATAATGCCATCAGTCGATGTTGGCTTAATAACGGAGGCAGTACACCGATAAGCCAGAGATCGGACAGTGTATTAGAAGCCATACCCAGAATTGGTAGACTCCATGGCAGTATTACCACAAGGATTTAAGTTGCCAGAGTTCTCCACTTTCTTTGGAGAAGATAACAAGTCTACTACGGAGCATATAGGGAGGTTCACAGCACAATGTGGAGAGTTTGGGAATAGTGATTGGCATAAATTATAGTTATTCTCTTTATCCTTGACAGGAGCGGCGTTTATTTGGTATGCAAATCTAATGCCTGGTTTGGTGCATACATGGGCCGATATGGAATAGATCTTCCATGAGCGTTTCTTTAAACCGGCACCTGAGGTGTTCATAGCTGATCTTTTGATAGTTAAACAGAGATCATCTGAAGGTGTTACAGAATTCATCGAGCGCTTCCGACAAACTAAGGCCAAATGCACCACCTAGTTACCGAAAATGGAGTGTGCCTGGTTAGCCATCAGCAGAATGCATCCGCAACTCAAAGAGCGCCTTATCCGACAGGATTTCTTTGATCTATCCCACTTACTGTCTCAGGCCGTCAGGATAGAAGAAATGATCAAGAAAAAAGAGAAGAGACGGTCAGTCAAGTTTTCTCAAGGACAAACTATAATATCGGTAGTGGATGATGTTACTGACAATGAGGAAGAACAAGTGCTAGATGTGATGGCAACTAAATTAGTAAAAGGTGCATCTTACACTAGCCCCTTTTTTGAAGCTTGACAAAGGCAAGGAGGAAGCTTCTCCTGCAGGCCCATCCACATATACATTCGATGTGTCCAGGGCTGAGCAAATATTTGATCAAATGGTTAAAGACAAGTAGATTCGCCTACCATTCGGTCATAAGCTTCTGGGGCCAGAGGAATTGAAGGGCAAGAAATACTGTAAGTAACATAATTCATTTTTCCATAATGCTAATAGCTGTGTGGTTTTTAGGAACACAATCCAGAAGGTTTTACAAGAAGGAAGGGTAAGATTTGCTGATAAGCGAGAAGAAACCTTAGTCGATACAGATCCATTCCCAACAGCAGATGCAAGCATGGTGCTGACATGCGAAAAAGACAAGGAGCATGAGCTAGGAGATTCTCCCGTCAAGAGGCAGTTGGAAGGGAACAAACTAACGCTCCAAAGGCTAGATGGTTGGCCGTCAATTTTCACTTGGCTTACTGTTTTGACTTTTGTAGCCCACTTCCAGGGGAAGGATGAGAAATTTATAGTGCATGTGCCTCGCAAAGCACTGTTCTTCCCAGACCATCCACAAACTCAGAAATGACGGGAACAAATGAGACGAGCTCAGTAGAAGCAAACATTGGAAGAATGGTCGGAGAAACAGGTATGTGCTTCTATGAGTCAGAATATTCTTAGCATTTTTCCGTCACAATTTAGAGCTAAGGTTGAGTAATATGCGGTAGAAGAAGATTACTACACAACGGAAGAAGCGACTGTTGAGCTCATCGAGTTTAAAGCACCATCGGAAGGGATGCTCTTTTCGATCCCCACGACAGAACATTCGAATAACCTTAAACCGCTATACATTAAGGCACACATCAATGGAAGACCTTTCTCTGAGGTTTTTATTGATGGAGGAGTGGTGTTGAACGTAATGCCGTTGGCAACTCTAAGGCGGTTGGGTAATGATCACCACGATCTAACTCATATTGATGTACAAATGCTTAATTTCACTGGGGACGCTGCCAAGACAGAAGGGGTTATCACTTTTGAGGTGGCCATAGGTTCTAAGGTTAGTAAGACTGTTTTCTTTATAATCATGGAAAAGCCGGCATACTTTGTCTTACTTGGTAGGGATTGGATTCTTGTGAATTATTGTGTTCTATCAACGCTTCACCAAATGATATTGATCTGGGATGGAGAACAAGTAGAAAGGATACCAGCCAACCCCAATCTGTTTTTCGCAGAAATGCACATAAATGAGGCATTATTCTACTAGTCTACTTTTGACCCGAGCCATTACTCCACGCTTACCATGGCTCATAACCAGATCATAACAGAAGGGTTGGAGAAACAGTGTCCAAAAACAGAGGACTCTGACGTTTGGCATGCTCCTGGTTTCGTTGCTCAGGACCCGTTAATGAAAGTAAATATTGGGGAACTTGGGGAGAACAAAACCACAAAGGTAAGCTTGCGTTTGACTCTCGACTAGTGGAATGCTCTAATGGTACTGATTTGTAGGTACAAAGATTATTTCGTGTAGGATTATCATGAGATGCCAAGGCTGGACAAAGGCATTGTAGAGCATTGTTTGCTAATAAAAAAAAGGTTTCAGGCCTCATAAACTGCCTGCTCGGTGTTTTAATCTTGCTTTCTTACCCAAGATCAAAGAAGAAATTGAGAGGTTGCTTCGTTGTGGTTTCATCTGTACCTGTCGATATGTAGATTGGGTATCTAGCATTGTGCCCGTCATTAAAAAGAACGGACAGCTGCGGGTTTGCGTTGATTTTAAAAATCTAAATTTGGCTACCTCGAAGGATGAGTACATTATGCCTATGGCCGATATGCTGGTAGACTCTATTGTAGGAAACCAATGCTTAAGCTTCATGGACAGATACTTCAAATACAACTAGATATTCATAGCTGAAGAGGATACCAGGAGGACAGCTTTCCGTTGCCCAGGATTTATCAGATTATTCGAATGGATAGTTATACCTTTCGGATTGAAGAACACTGGAGCTACATTCTAAAGAGCCATGAACCTCATCTTCCATGACCTCATCGGCAAAACCATGGAAGTTTACATTGATGACTTAGTGGTCAAGTCGCCCACTTTTTCACAACACCTACAGTGGTTGGAGTAAGCTTTCCTTAAAATGCGTTAGCACCAGTTAAAAATCAACCCAGCTAAATGCACATTCGGAGTTTCAGCCAGAAACTTCCTCGGATTTTGGGTGCATCAAAGAGGTATCAAGATGGACCAGAACAAAGCAAGGGATATTCTGCAGGCAAGGCCACCGCGAACCAAAAAGGAGCTCTAAAGTTTCTTAGGAAAACTCAACTTCCTACGACGCTTTCTGGCAAATGCAGCAGGTAAGCAGAAGGTTTTCTCTTATTTGCTCCATTTAAAATTGTCATTGGACTTCGTTTGGCAACTGGAGCATCAAACGGCGTTTGATTAGATCAAGGCAACTTTATCACGACCGCTAATTTTGGTGCCTCCACGGGATAAGGCACCTTTGAAACTGTACATTGCTGCAGCTCCAGAATCTATTAGTTATCTGCTGGCTTAGGATGATACTCAAAGGGTTGAAAGAGCAATCTACTACCTTAGACGAAACTTGACAGATACCAAGACTAGGTATTCCCCTATTGAGAAATTTTGTTTGTCTTTATATTATGCATGTGTAAAGCTAGAACATTACCTGCTACCTAGGGAAGTGCAAGTCCTATGCAAAATTGATCTCGTTAAGTATTTGCTAAATCGGACATTGTTGCAAGGACGGTTAATGAAATGGGCTATCAAGTTACATGCTTTTTCCTTAACTTATTTACTTTTGAAAGCGGTGAAGGGTTAAGCCATAGCTGATTTCTTAGCCGAGCATCCATTTGTGGAAGTGCCCAACACTGAAAAAGAAGAGGTATTGGGGTATATCGCACATAAGCCATGGAGGTTGGAATTTGATGGATCCAGCACGCAGAGTAAGGCTGGTGCTGGTTTGGTTATAGAGGCCCCAGGCAGACGACAAGGAAAAATCTTGTTTGAATTGAGTAAGAGGACCTCCAATAATCAGGTAGAATACGACGTTCTTATTTTAGGGCTTCAGATTTTAAAGGCTTTAGATGCATAAATAGTCAATATAATAGGGGATTCTTAGGTTGTCATCCGGCAAATTTCAGGTGAATACAAATGTGCTAACTCTGTTTTGTCAAATAAGTTACAAGAGGTGCGAGAGTTGCTGCAAGACTTATTGGAAGTCATCTTGACTCATGTTCCTCGAGGTGAGAACTGGGGAGGGGGGAGGGCAAGCGATTTAGCTCAGACGGCTTTCAGTTTCAAGAAAAGAGTCGGGATGATAATGTGTTAACAGATATTGGAAAAGAGACATGAAGAAGATTGACGATCCGATATCGTCTTATACTTATAGAAGCCTATAGGCCAGGCTTTGCAGGAGCTTAAACGCAAGGCATTGAACTTTGTACTGATCGGGAATAACTTATTTAGAAGAAGTCATACAGGAGTTTTGCTAAAATGCTTGTCTAAACAGGAAGTAGCGCAGGCTTTAGCTGAAATACATGAAGGCCTATGTGGTACTCATCAGATAGGTCCTAAGTTAAAATGGACACTGCAACAACATGGTTTTTACTAGCCTACTATGACTATGGATTGTGTAGCTTACACAGCCGAGTGCGAGGCATGTCAGAAGTACGACCCAGTAACTCATACCCCCCATCACAGACTTACATTCTATCATCAAGCCATGGCCATTCAGGGATTGGGCTCTAGACATCATCAGCAAGATTCACCTACCGTCAACTAAAGGACGTACTTTTATTCTTGTGGCAATCAATTATTTTACCAAGTGGGTAGAAGCATAGGCCTTGACCAGAGTAACCCAGACTGCCGTGATCACATTCCTTTAGCAGAATATCTTTTTCTGATTCGGCATATTTGAAACCATAACGGTTGATCAAGGGACTATGTTTATAGGAGATAAGGTACGCAACTTTCTAACCCAATTCTAGTTTAAGTTACTTCACTCCTCCCCGTATTATGCACAGGCCAACGGCTAAGCTGAGGCGACAAACAAGACTTTAATCAGTATGATCCAAAAATTGGTAGAAGACAAACCCAGAAGATGGCACGAAACCTTTCAAGAGGTGTTGTGGGCATATTGGAATGCTTACAAGACCGCTATTAGGTTCACCCCATTTTGGCTGACATATGGACAAGATGCAATATTGCCCACTGAATTATCACTATAATCAGCTCGAGTAGCTTACCAACATTGCTTGTCGGTTAAGGATTATAGATTGGCTTTGGCAATGAATTTGGACCAAGCCGAGGAGGATCATTGGATTGCATTGGAAAATACCAGAAGGCATAAGGAGAAGGTAGCAAGGACCTACAATCATAAAGTGCGTGGAAGAAGATTTCAAATAAGAGACATGGTTTGGAAGACTATACTACCCGTGGCACCAAAAGACCCACGCTACGGTAAGTAGTCCGCCTCATGGGAAGGACCTTTTCTTGTTACCTAAGTTTTCAATGGCGGCGCTTATCGGCTGATGACACCCAACGGGAGGAGAGTCAACCATGGCATAAATGGTAAGTATTTAAAGAAGTTTTATATTACATTCTGGGAGGGAACATTGGTAGGAGAAGAATAAAAAAGAAAAAAAAAAAGAGAGAAAAGGAAAAACAATAGAGAGACAAAAAAAAAAAAAATGTTGTCATTTCATATGAAATAGCTGATCACAAAAGAGCCGATCAGATGGCTTCTACATTGTAAAAGAAAAAAAAATAGAAGTCAAGCCTCCTCAGACGGAGTATGAGGTGTCTCGATCGGTCGGGTAAAAGGAACAATGACGAGCTGATTTAGATCTTCCTCGGGCGGATCAACCATCGTCAGGGTTTCTTCTTGTTCTTCCACAGGGGCGATAGGTTCCTCTGGAGTCAGTTCAGGGACAGCAATCGATTTCTTCGTTGAAAGTGGACTCGTTTCGGCATCCCCAACTTATGTACCAGAGGGTCCAGCCTCATCGGGACTTCAGAAGAAGGTGGCCAAGTAAGCTTGGAAGTCGCCTCACGACGATTGCATACCGTTCAGCAACTTGTCAGAATGTTGCAATTCCATCTAGAGCAGTTCTTTTTTGGCCTCTAGCATGAGCCGATTGTCTCGATACTTGGCCGCCGTCTCCTTGACAGAAGAGACTATCTGCTGACAGGCGTCTTCGGCCTCAAGCTTCTTGTCTAGGACCCGTTTCTTAGAGTCTAACTCCTCCTGGAGCACTTGCAGGCGCATTTCAAGACCCTCAATTCTCTCAACTCTAGTAGAAATGTCAGCTCGAAGGATGCCCAAGTGAGCAGAGGTTTCTTGATAGTGCGTATGCAGAAACGCTTCTTGGTTGTAGAGTGCCCCTAAGGCCTGAAGTTTACATGAAGCTTTGTCCTGCCTACTCTGAGTACTGAAAAAGAAGCGCTGAGTGAATCGCATATGCCCTAGATAGTCAGCCGATAAGCGCCTCAATTCCATGAGGATATCGGAAAAAGTCGATTGCGCCAACAGCAGCAGGGCCCGGTTGATAGCATTTTGAGAAGAATGGCTGGTTGGCAGGTCCATTCCCTATAGACTCCGCAGAAGCTCTAGCATTGCGACCTCTATCGTTACTGGTTGAGAAGGGACAAGTTCCGTTGGAGGCTCAGGGGCTTTGGCCGCAGGTGGTGTGATGGGTTTTTCAACCGCTGTTCTCTCTGGCGAAGGCACTTTGGGCACTGGTAAAGGCGCCGAAGTACCTTTCTCTGCCGTTGTCATTCCCACAGGAGATAGGAGGCATAGCCGCTGATGATTTTGAAGAAGAATCAGAGATCACCAGCTGGTTGGTTCTCTGTTTCTGCAAAGAAAGGTAGTTTGTGGTTAATTCTGAGCCAATAGATGGAAAGCGTGGGAAAAAGAAAAGTATATTTCAAGCTAAACCTTAGTAGATGCTGGAGTATGGAGGGCCTGTCATCTTTTTTACCGCCTTAGCAAAGGGGGAACGGTCGCTTCTTCTTCTTCTTCTTCTTCTTCTTCTTCCTCATCGGTAGACAGTAGTGTGGATGTTCTTTTTGCTGGTGGCGTGCGAAACAATGGCGTTGTAATCGGATTGGCAGAGACTTTGCTTTATTTGCTTCTCTTTGGTGCAGACACTTCTATCTCCGCTAATGTCGACCCCACCAGTTTGGGCAATCACGTCTCGATTGGGCCAGAAAAGAGCATTTCGCTCAGCAGCCACCACCACAGGTTGAAATTGGGCATGGCTTCCCTAATAACCTGAAAAGGAGAATACTCAAAAGAGTGGAGAACGGTTAGAGACCTATCGGCTAAAGTCCGCACATTTTCAGCCGATAGGATAGGTATAACAGAGTAAGAGGAGATGTGACTAGAATCTACAGGAATGTTTTTAATTAACCCAAATTGCCATGAAAAGCAATGTGGGTTGTACTATTTGCAAGAAGACTTAGTGCTCCTAACACCTGGTTTTGCCCCAAGAAAGAGTTTTTGGTAGCATAGCATTCGGGCCCAGATAATTTCTTGAGAAGTTTCCGGTGCCTCGGCAAGTTTTGTCAGTTAGAGGGGGCCTGTCTCCTGGGTGAAGTAAGGATACAAGTGGGGTGTATTTTGAAGCGATTCTAATGGAGGTAAGCCATGATAGTACCGACAAAAGACCTGTTTGCAGGAACCTTCAATAGCCGATAGCTGGTAGCCTAGTCGGCGAGACCCGCGAAACCTCCGAAAATCGTATTGATGCCGAACTGGGGGAGGTATTGATAGAGACACAGCTGCATAACCCAGATGGGGCCTCTAAGATTCATCGGATTACCCCCAGCCGACAGGGTTGAAATCATCTGGTTCATTAGCCGGTACACCAGGGCCAGAACCAAGAAAGCAAGGTCGCAACATCTTTTCTTCCTTAGCAGAGCCGATACATAGTATCAGTACTCATTACTTATTCCTGCCGAATAGGAGCAGAGAATGTACTTGCAGAGCCATAGGCAAAGGAAAACTAATTGTTCCTGCTCTGACGGAACGGGGCCAACATCTTTTTGCGTGGCCATAAAATTGCCGTAGGAGGCGATGGATTTGTCTAAATGGGCCTCAATAGCAGGTAAGTTTTCTTCGTCATGTTGGGTGGGGATTTCACCACCATCACAACGGAAGCCCAAGATGGTGTAGATATACAATATTGTAGGGGAAAACATGTTGTGAGAAAAAATGAAGCTGTTGATCGCTGGGGACCAAAACGATAGAACAGCCGAGAACAAGTTGCGGTCGAAGGCCATCTCAAATTCGGACATCATGATGGAGTTGCGGATGCCCCATTGGTCCCAAAGGGCACCATAGGTAGCCTAACATTGATCGTGCCATTTCCTGTAGCCTTTCAAAGGACGCGGCCAGTGGTGGAAAGAAAACGGCAGGCTGGCCGCGGAAAAGTTGTCCCAAAGCAAGGGTACAGTGAAACCCTCTAGATAGACGAATTGCAGATGTTCCGCAGTGACTTCTGTTGGCAGAAGCTAGGGACCTAAGGTGTAAAGATCGGCCTTAGCTTGAAGCAGAGCCAGAGGGGAATGATCAATGGGAATAGCTATGGAGAGTTAGAGGTTCGCTAATTCAAGAAATATGCAGTAAACAGGGGAGAATTTCACAAAGAAGATAGAATTCTAAGCAGAATAGAGTTATTGCAGATGAAGGAATTTGTATCAGTGAAGAAGGAACAATGGGGACCACAACTATTTAAAGAGGAGTTTCAAAAGACTAGCCGGTCGCGGGCTTCGAAGCCAAGGAGTCGGCACCTTTGTACAATGATCGGGACATTCTGTTTCTGTTAGAAAAAGAACGATTACAAATTAAAAAGGGTACGATTCCCGTTGCTTCACCTATTCGCACTATCAAAGCAACGGGACTCGAGGGGGCATGTGTTGACGTCATTTTTAGCCGATCCATTGCAACGGTAACTTTTAGCGGAAGACGATGCGAATTCTGCCAAATGGATTATGACGTCAAGAAAAATCCTCAGCGTTTGCACTTGGTTAACATCGGAACCAAGAGTTGATGAACCATCACCCACACACCTCGGCACGATCGACAGGACGTTGCCGTTCTTAGCCGTAAAAAAATGGGCCACGAAGTGGGATTTTCTCCATGTTCAGAAATCGGCAGCTGCGCCACAGCAAGTACAAAGCAAGCGGGAATCCTAGATTGAAGACACCAACACTCATCTTAGACCAAATTACCAATTTTTTCCCCCCAGTTTTTCATTTCTTTTATCTGTATTTTTACAGCTTTCTTCGCTACTTTCATTTACACCTCTCATTTACAGCTTTGTTTATAGATTTATTTATAGTTTTCTTTACTCCTTTGATCACAGAGTTTCCATTTGATGTTGCTTTGATTATTAGTTACTGTATTCATTCATCATTTTAATCGAAATACATTATATTCAGATCCATTTTACTTTTGTGTGCAATATTTCTGCCTGCTTAGACCCTTTCTATAGTAAGTTCAAGGAACCCACCTCTTTTAAAAGGTTTGGCTCATTCATTTATTTCTCCATCGGACTGTTTATGTCCATCGGAAAAGTAGCCGATCGACACTTCTATCAACTCCCTTTTCGTAAGGCAACAATTATATAGTTAAATTTTGGGATCTTCTTCTGCGAGTTAACTATTTAAGTTGACAGAAGATCTATTTTTTAGATGTTTCAAATGTTTAAGGGTTAAAATTATACATTTTAAAATTTGAAGATGAAAATCAAAATTTGAGAAAGTTCAAGGGTGGTTGGCATATTTACCCTTCAAATTAATTACTATGAGATTTACAAAAGTTATTATTTTAGTTGGTGATCCATTTAGAAACACTGCATTCTTCTTGATCTAAAGGCTTATATAATACGAAGTGAGTCATCTGTGTCGACCTTATAATATACATATATACAAGGAATATAGAAGACCTTGTTTTTTTTTCTTTTTGTCTTTAAATGCCAATTAACAACATACAATATTCGTGATTTTTACAAATTGGAAGGACTTTGTATTAAATCAATTTGAATCCCCACCCCTCCTAAAAAAAAAAAAAAAAAGTGGTGATGGGGTTAATCGTATTCGAGATCTATTGCTTAGTAAGGGATATTCCTGCTAATTAAACTACTACCTTGTTAGTATCAATCTGTAATCAAATGTTGTTGTTAGATTTTTCAAACAGACCAAAAAAAAAAAAAAAAAAAAGAAAAGAAGATGTTTTTAGAACATAAATGCTGGAGTTTAGTTACGTATTTTCTATTGTATTTGAGAATTGTAAAATTAAAATACATCAAGAAATTTTGATTTAGGGAGATTGATCCCTTAAGATACAATTTCCCCAACTCACATTTTTGGTATTGCTAGTGGCTGCTAGGTGACATTGCTGTATTGTGGGTGATGTTTCAAGTGGCCATGCATCTCTGACCTTCATTCATTTTCCATAACTATTGTTGTACTGTTAGTGATTCAAAATTAAAATAATCTTACAAAGAAAGATGATGCTTTATCTTTGGAACAAAAGAAATCAACAGAAACTCATGTATTGTTTTGTCTTTGGAAAACTTTGATCTGATTAGCAACATTTGTTGTTAACTTTCTTGGATTTGTGGAAGAGCAGCTCCCTTACGAGACTTGCAATGGGCTTTATGTCTATAAAAACATTTGTAGGGTTACACTCACTCAGTACCATATCTCAATGTCCATTGATCACTACGGAAATAGTTAGCGAGAAACAAAATTAATGAATTCGTCTCTAAATATTAGAATCCGTCTGACCTTAGAGATGGAATAGAGAAAGACTTCGATTTGTCTCCAAACATGGCGTCTCTAAATAGAGATAAACAAAAGTACTATTCTCTAAATTCTAGATACAGAAATAATTCGTCTTTAAAATATTGGTACTTATCTCTAATTTATCAGGTCAAATGTAGAAGTTAACACCTTATTGGAGTTGCAAGTTTGTTCTCTATGTTTTCTCTAATTTAGAAATGGTCATGAACTATTTTGCCTCTAACATAGAGACAGACTTTTTGTCACTATTTTGACTTGACTTTGAGATGAGTTTTTGAGATGCTTGGGATCGTTACGTGAAGATGTTCTCTTTGTATCCTTTCCGATTCTTCGTGGAAAGAAAATAGAGACCAAACAAAATAGGTTTTTTTTTTGTCTCCACTTAGAAACAAAAATTGGAGGCCAATTTGTCTTTCACTATATTGGAAACCATTTTTCATCTCCACTTTGACTCTACTTTGATAGAACATAGTGACGAAAATTAGAGACAAAAATTTGTGATTCTATTTTAGAGATAGATTTGGGATCTCTAAACTGTCTCTATTTTTCTATAAATATAATAGTATATTCAATAATCCTAATATTATATTCACCATGTGAATGCTAAATACAAAAATTGCATAATAGTATTAAACATCAGAAAACATTTCCAACAAAATATAGTATAAAAATAATAAAACGTGTAATATTACAAAACATTTGAAACAAAATATAGAACTAAAAAGGTCTACAAAAAAATTACACAGATATTACCACAGTCTCTATTTACTTATCATCTTCAAGTGTGTCATGGTCATCATCTCTTTGGTTAGAAAAGCGCACAAGATTAACCCCCTCAAAACTTAAGGTACTGTGATTTTTGGATTTGTAGTAGCTCCACCATGTGTTGCTCCTGTCGATTCAACAAATCACGAAACTGCTGCTGACTATCTCGGAATCTACTATTTTCCTCCAATAATATTTTAACTTCTTCTACTTGTTGCTCTTTTAGTTTTTCTAATTGTTCATTCAAGACGTCTTTGAAGGCATCACATTGAACAATCGCAGCAGGATCAACCATGGCAAGTGGGGGTAGAGATGGGGCTACAGGCAAGGACATGTTGCAATCATCCAGTCGAAGGAGTTTTCTACCAGCACTTTCCACCGATCATGTTGTACCATTCCCACCATATTTACCTACAAATTATCGTATTTTCCAAGAGCTGAAAGAGACTCATCATGTGTTAGTTGATGTTGCCTCTTTGGACTTTTCGGAATCCTTTTTCTATTCGCGTATGTAACAAAAAAATCATCCATTACAATTTTAAAAAAAAAAAGGAAAACATTAAAAAGAACTAAAGTATTAACTGATTTAAAAGATAGTATGAAAAACACTAGAAGTTGCTCCATGTATGAAAAACAGTAATGCTAAAATTCAAACAACATTCAATTGCATAAACTTTCTTCCTCAGGATCGGTTTTGTTATTCAACACATAAGACCAAGTATTTCTAAAACAGGAGTCAGGGGTGTCAAAGGAAAAGAAATCAGGAAAAGCCAATACTGTCTATAATCCAGAATTAGATTAAACAAATTATTGAAACAAATGTTTTGTGCCATCAGAGTTTCTAGATGTTTGCTCCAAGTGACTTTATTTTGTATGCTATTCTCCTTTTTGTTTCCTTTTTAACTTTCTTTGTCTCATTTTTTTGGCCCAGTGTTGTGTGGGTTTGGGGAGCCTTCTTTTTTTTTATCACAAAAAACTATAAATATGGTAAGATGCTTGAATTGACATTTTAAGGTGTCAATCAAGATGGAGTTTCATTTCTCACTCTCTTCCATAAATACCTGGAATAACAAGCATGCTAGCATGAAAAAGTCCCCATGAATTGATTATAATATTAACTAAGAAGACAAATGCATATTAAATACAACAAAGCAATCCTGTCTTGAAAATTAACACACATAAGAATGGTCAATCTTAGCAAAGAATTTGCGTGTTTATGCCAAATAATAAGTACTACATCTGGTTTGTGTGTTTGTGCTCAATTTCATCTACTATTTGGACGGAAGTTAAAAAGTGGCTTGGTTTACCGAATAATCTGGATTCGGCCAAAGCCTGTCTTAGGTGGTTTTGGCGCGCCAACCGTGGTATTTCGTGGTTTACTAAGGCTAAGTCTACTGCTTTGGTAGCCACTTTCTACTACATCTGGTTTGCTCGAAATAAGGCCATTTTTGAGAATGTGGTGTGCCAACCATTGGAGATTATCAAGAAGCTCAAAACACATGTGTACACTGTTATCTTTACTTTGTACCCTAATGTTGTGCCTACCTTTTCGGACTGTATTGAGATCCACTAGCTTGTAGCCTCCTTGATATAAACTAGTAATTCATGTATATTCTTTTTGACAAATATTAATATATTTACATTTACATAAAAAAAAAGTACTATATCTGTTTCACAATATAACTTATGCATAGGAATTAAAGGTCCTAAATTCCAAACAATTTTAAAACCAATCTTTCAAAAACACCTATACTTAAGTCTTTATCTACTTTAGTAATTGGAGAGAGTTGGGTCATAATTAGTGGAAAGAGAGAGATTTTAGGAAGGAGTTGAGCTGGAAAAAAAAATTTATAGAATTTTGTAAAACAACCTATATTGTGAAAAAACTTTGAAGGTCTAAAATGACTTTTATTGTGAAACAGAGGTAGTAATATGTTGCTCCATTATTTAAAATAGATTATGCAATTTCAAACTTAGCCAGTAGCTTGTGTCCTACTTAATTTCCTTTATTTTTGCTTTTCTATAGCCATCTATACCTATTTTTGTTTTATACTTCCTCCTAAAAATCATATCAATTTAGGACATGATATGGAGATAAAAAATTGCTCAAAATTGAATAATTATAATAGAAAAGAATTATTATACCCCTAATTAAATATCCATTAATTATTCTCTTCTATACATTCATTAATGATTTATTAGGAATGTGCATATTCTTGATTGAAGGAGGGGTAAATTAGGAATATGAGTAATAAATTTATTCTTGATTTGTGAGATTGGCAAGTATTTTGGTACAATAAAAATAGAAATTGTTGAAATGATTTTTAAGACGGATGGAGTACTAGTAAACAAGAACAAGCATAATAGAGTGAATGTAAATATAGCAAAGACAGCAAAGCTTTTTGCCAAAGCATTTAGCAGGTGAAAATAAATAGAAGGGAAAAAAACCTAAATAACACTTACATATATAAACATAATGTACAATCAAAGAAAATTCTCAATGTTACCAAAATATGCTCAACTTTCTTATCAATAAACTTGTTTTTCTTTTCTGAGTACTTCCCTAAAGTGTAGATTTTAGAGCGATTTGACTTCCTTTTTAATTGTTTTTCTTGTCTTGTACGAACTTATAAATTATAAGAATAGTTGCTTGAATTTAGACAAAGCTTCACACATTAAATTGCACATAGATACTTAAATAGAATTATAGAAAAACACATACAAAATGTATAATATGCTTGATTGTAGATCTTGCACCACCATAGTGAGTAGATAGTCCAAGCCCTTCTTAGTCATTTAGTCGATTTGACTTGTTAATTTCTAACCGACGTTTGAAAGCTTTTGATGCCCAATACTCTTTTGCCTTTGCATAGACTTTATCATTCATATAATTTGGGTTTTTCCTATTAGTCTTTGCCTTATTCAAATAGTTTTTCAAGCTGGCGCTTCCAATTGTTTTAAAAGAGTTCCTAACTAATGCATCCTACTTGGTTCCCGTGTAAAACTTCCCTGGAAATTGTGTATTAAAGTAGAAGAAAAGATTTGATGAGTTTATTTGGTTAGAACATAAGAGAATAGGGAACACTTAGTTATAGATTAGTTAAGATTGTCTCTTCACTATTCCATATTCTGCTTCAAGGACTAGTACATGCATTTAACAAAGCATATTGGTAAATATGTATCTTCACATTTTCCATAGTATTATATTTACAATTTTGATGCCCAAAACATGAACACCTTAATCTTCTGTCTACTCTATATTCATCTTGAGTGCATGCAAGTTGAATAAATGTTTCAACTCCCTTAATAAATTCAAGAACAAATGACTTTCGTCCATTTCCAAGACGATTATACATCCACTGCCTATCTTCCTACATTTCTCACTACTAAAAAATTAATTATAATCATAATAATGATAGACATAGTAATCTAAAGAAGATAAAGCAATAATATATGTGCTACACTTTTCAAGCTCAATTTTCTTAAAATATAATATGAGTAAATTCAATTTAGCATGTCACTTTCTTGATGCTGCTCCAATTCTAATGAAAAAGCAGCCACTTTGAAGTCAACTTCTACTTATGATTTTGAGAAAACTTTTTATAGTACTATTCTTTATGTTGATGCATACATTAATTTGAAATCCTGTACACTAATCAATAGATACAAATCATCCTAAATGTAAACAAATAATTTCCAAACTAGATATAAACTAACTTGAAATCTTTAAATGCTCTCATCAAAATAACTTTTGATAACTACTCTGTACAAATTTCACATCAAAAGCATTTTGCTTGCCAGACTAAGATTCCAGTTTGATTATTAAAGCACATTATTAAAGTACATTATATTCTTGCTGTAATTTCATAAAAACGACATGCATTCTTGCTTAATGGAAAAAAAAAAAAGATATACTAAAAATGAATACTTTAACTCACTAGAGCATCAAATTATGTTTTCTGGAGTAAAGAAAATAATGGTCTACCTATTCTTTCTTGGTCTTCTATTTTAAATATTTGCACCATGTCCAATTGTTAGCCCTTGCTTCAATCACCAATGGCTTTGAAATCTCTATTAATATATATATATATATATATATATATATATATATATATATATAGATGCAATAAGTTCAATCTTGTCGAATTGAGAATGTCTAAACCATTTCTTAGTTTCATTCCTTCATTTGAGGGAAACAATTGGTGAATGCCATTAAATGATTTGAAGGTCAAACCTCAATATTAAAGTTTTACTATGAAAACTTTTACCTTTGAAATGATTTAAGGGGGATAAAATTAGAAGAAAATTAATAAATGATCCTCTTGTTTAGAAAGAGGATAAGTATTTTGGAATAAATTTAAAAAATAGTGAATTTAGGATAGTACCATATTCTTAAAACTAAAAAAAAAATATTATCGATTTATATAATATCCAGTTTATGCATATAAACTTGATTAATATTTCCAAAATAAGAGAATATCAATGAATATAAAAGTCGGGCTATCAATACTTCCTTAATGATTCCAGAAAGAACATAGACATTCACAAATTGAGTCCAACTAAGAGAATCTGGAATTGTACGTTAAAAACCCAATGAGGATGAAAACTGTTATAAAATTTGGGTAGTATTAGAATAAAAATCTACACACTACACACTAATAAAATTCTAACTATTTTTGTACAAGAATTTCTTCAAATCTCTCTCTTTCTTTCTCTCACAATTTTCTCTCACAATCACAATTCTTTCTTTCACAAAATGATGGTGTATTACAAGCTTAGGGAGTAGCTCTATTTATAGAGCTCTTAATTAGTAGAATACATCATGGAATACATCATCTTCCATAATACATCATGGAATATATCATCTTCCACTAATCTTAATTAGTAGTATCTCCACTAAATGATGGACATCCATAAAAATCCATAATTAGTGGAGCTTCCACTAATTCACAATATATCATAACACTCCCCCTTGGATGTCCATCCATTACATAAAGAATATACCTCGTTAAAACCTTACTAGATAAAAACCCAGTGGGAAAAAAAATCTAGTGAAGAAAAAAGAGTACACTATTCTATATGTCTGTTTATTAATCCCCCTGATGAGATGATTCCTTTAAATCTTTAAATCGACGCATACTGATTTTATATCTCAATTTCTCAAATATTGTTTTCGTGAAAATATCTGCGAGGTTGTCACATGACCGAATTTGTAGCACATCAATTTCACCTTTCTTCTGGAGTTTGGTGACCTATGTTGTGTCCGATCTCCTTTAATATATCTTCCTCGTAATTGTGATATGCAAGTTGCATTATCTTCATAAAGAGGAGTTGGAATATCTTTGATATATGATAATCCACAACTTTCTCAGATATAATGAATCATTCTCTACTTGCTTCATGAATGGCTGTAATTTCAGCATGATTTGAAGAAGTAGCTGCTTGGAGATATCGAAGGACTTGTTTAATTCCATTCCAATGTCGTCGTGTTGGTGAAGAACTAAATCTTGTTAATAAATTGACAGCAAAGGCAATATCAGGTCGTGTATTTTTAGCAAGATACATCAATGCACCAATTGCACTGAGATATGGTACTTTAGGACCAAGAAGTTCTTCATCCTCATCTTGAGGTTGTAAAAGATCTTTATTCACATCTAATGACCAGACGATCATTGGAATACTCAATGGATGTGCTTTGTCCATGTCAAATCTTTTTAGAACTTTTGCTATATATGTTGATTGTTGAATAAATGTTCTACTTGCCAAATGTTCAATTTGTAAACCAAGGCAAAATGTAATTTTACGAACATCCTTAATGTCAAATAATCAATTGTTTCTTGGAGCTCTTCAGGAGTTCCAATAAGATTAATATCATCAACATATATAGCTAATATCACAAATTTAGAACCAGATTTCTTAGTAAAAATACATGGACATACCTAGTCATTTTAAATCTCACTTTCAATCAATATTCACTAAGATGATTGAACCACATGTGTCCAGATTGCTTCAGGCCATATAATGATTTCTGCAACTTGATGGAGTAATTTTCACGAGGATAATGTTTATATGCTTCAGGCATATGAAATCCTTCGAGGATTTTCATGTAAACATCATTTTCTAAATTTCCATACAAGTAAGCAGTGACAACATCTAATAGGTGCATATCTATCTTTTCATGTACTGCCAAACTGATAAGATATCGGAGTGTAATAGCATCAACAACAGGAGAATAAGTTTCATCATAATCAATACCTGGTCTTTGTGAAAAACCTTGGGCTACTAATCGCGCTTTATATCGTACGATTTCACTCTTTTCATTGCGCTTTCGCACAAATATCCATTTGTAGCCAACAGGTTTTACACCTTCCAGTGTTCGGACTGTAGGTTCGAAGACTTCACGTTTTGTCAATGCATTTAACTCCGATTGAATTGCATCTTTCCATTGTAGCCAATCTTTTCTATGCCGACATTCATCAACTGATATTGGTTCAGGATCATCATTATCTTGTGTAACATCAAGAGATATATTGGATGCAAATATATTATCAATAACAGTTCTATCCGATTCCAACTTCTACCGGAAGTGGTATAATGGATAGAAATTTCAATATTACTTTCATCAACTTCTGGTTCTTTGTCATCAATATGAACATCTGGAACATTTAATCCTCTTTTCTTTCGAGGATTTTTATCTTTAGAACCAAGAGGTCGGCCACGCTTCTGGCGTGTTTTTGGCTTAGCAGCTATAGGTATAATCTTTTGTTCTGCTGAAACTTCAAGTTGAATAGGAGCATCTATAGCTGGAATATGCGATTTTGTTACTCTTCTAGAGTCAACAAAAGCGTCTGGCATTTGATTTGCAATGCTTTACAAATGCATTATACTGTTGAACTTCAAGTTCACACGCGCTTGTATGCAGATCAAAATAATTTATGATGTTGTCCAATTAAGATCTTTCTTATATTGTTTCTATTCTACCCCTAATTTAGGGAATAATGATTTCACAAGAGAATAATGAAAAAGAAAAGGAAATGTAAGAACATGATGACAAGTAGGAAATGCCAAGAAATCTATTATAAAAATCTCTTTTTTTTTTTTCACTCTTCCTGGTACCGACTTTTCCTCTTCCTCTCTTATCTTTTCTTCTCCTCCGATCCTCCACCTATCATCTACCTCTTCTTCTTCCTCGCACAAATATATATATGTATCGATATATATCTCAGTCATTAGTCATTAGTAAA
Source organism: Voacanga thouarsii (assembly GCA_026120185.1). NCBI lineage: Eukaryota > Viridiplantae > Streptophyta > Magnoliopsida > Gentianales > Apocynaceae > Voacanga > Voacanga thouarsii. The sequence goes on from JANUWF010001120.1 coordinate 865,324, forward strand.
CATAAAAAAATAAAAATCACAAAGCAGATATGGAGACTCGTAATTCATTTGAGACATGGTCAAATTTTGACTTGGTTTCCGCAGCAGATTTTGATGTATTTTCCTTTCCAAACCAACCACTTCCTCCTAATTCTAACGCAGAAGATTTTAATATGTTGTCTTTTCCAAGCCAACCGCTTTCTCCTAATTTCAGGTGAGATACCTTTGCGGGCTTCCCTTTTTTTTAGTGTGCTTGATAATGAAATTAAACTATCTTTTGGTTTGTTTTGATGTAAATCAGTGAACATACTGCTTGGGACCAATTTGATCTGCTCATGCAAGAGACTGCTTTTGATGTTGTTCCTCTTGATGCTATTCCTCTGAATGAGGATATGCTTGTGCATGATCCTTTCTACTTTCTAATAGATTTTGAACAAAGATAGAATATGATTCCAGGTTATCATATATTCAAACATGGATTTTGAATGGTATTATCTTTACTTATATTATTTTCTTTTCTAGGCGAAATAATGAGTGGTCTTGGTAACGAATTTGGAGTGAGGACCCATGACATGCATAATATCGAGTTCAAGATATTATTTCAGACGAAATTCCTATAGAGAATAAGAGGATTAAGAGGCAGAGAGAGAAGAAGGGCAATAACTCCCAGACTTTATCAAGAGAAACCATTTTGCAGTACTTTTACCTGCCAATCAAGAGCGCGGACAAAGAACTGAATATTGGCTTAACCCGTCTCAAGAACAGATGTAGGGAGTTAGGAATTCGTCGATGGCCTCACAGGAAGTTGATGAGCTTGGAGACCCTAATCCAGAATGTTTAGGTTCTCTCTCACACACACTTATAATTTGCAAGTATGAAATTATGAAAGATTTATAAGTAAATAACCGATGATATCACTTCGATTTACAGGAGATGCAAAATAAAGAAGAAGGAGGACATATGGCTGAGAAGAAGTTGAAAGAAGCCATTGAGATATTGGAATGTGAAAAGCAGTTGGTGGAAGAAAGTCCTGATACGCAGTTGGAGGACCAAACACGGAAATGGAGACAAGCATGCTTCAAGGCCAAATATAATGAGAAACTTAAGTATAATAAACTTAAGGGGATCATAAAATCCCAAGACTCATTTCACAGTAACTTCACGGCTAATTCTGCTGCTAGTCTAGATACAGGGAAAGAAAAGGAGGAGAATGCCGAAGAAGAGGAGCTGAAGTCCATAATTGCTAATTGTTTGTTTTCCTCTAATGCAAATATGGAAAAAGAACAACTGCAAACATTCAACCTAAATTTATCAGCTCTATTGAAAAAGAGCAACTACAAGCATGTATCCTCAAGTTCACGTGAACACCAATGAGATGAATGAAGGAAATAAAAATGACTTATGATTTTTTTTTGAACTGTTAGTAGTCATGTAGTATATTGACATCCAATTGTAACATCTCAATAATTTGATGCTTATTATGCTGAAAATATCCTTTTATTACTAGAAATATCTTTTTTCCTTTTTATCTTTTCTGTTCCACTTCAGGTAGCCAGTATTTCTTTGTGATAAGGGAAATATCGAGTGTGTCAATGACCATAACCACTGTCACTGCCACAACTACGACTATAACGATTATAACGATGGCTTCTATTGAAGCTAACAACATTCACTTCTAGGAGTGCTGTTGAGCCAGTTCATTTGGCTTCATGATTTCTCAATAATAACTCATGTTAAATCTGTCAACTTTGGATACCATTTTTCTCGATATTGTTACCGCAGGACAATATTCGAGGTATGAAAAGTGGAGAATGTCTTCTCCAAGATATCTTCATCAGTAAATTTTTCTCCGCATAATTTTGACCGAGATGTAATTTTATACATCACAGAATTCACGGTTTTAAAATCTTGCAACTTCAGGTGCAACAATTCATACCGTGCAGTTGGTAGTACGACCATTTTCAGGTGGTCAAAATTTTCTATTCAGCATTTAGATACATTAATGTATCGAGAACCCATGACATATAATTTTTTTTCAGAAATATCAAGGGTTACAAATTTGAGTTTAGCAAGGTTAACTACAGAGATTAATAAATGCGTACCTATCTTTTGGCTTTAATAACAGTAGAGACTCGTGCTGATAACGTGTTATAAAATTTGGGTAGTGTTAGAATAAAAATCTACACACTACACAGTACTAATAAAATTCTAACTATTTTTGTACAAGAATTTCTTCAAATCTCTCTCTTTCTTTCTCTCACAATTTTCTTTCACAATCACAATTCTTTCTTTCACAAAATGATGGTGTATTACAAGCTTAGGGAGTAGCTCTATTTATAGAGCTCTTAATTAGTAGAATACATCATGGAATACATCATCTTCCATAATACATCATGGAATATATCATCTTTCACTAATCTTAATTAGTAGTGTCTCCACTAAATGATAGACATTCATAAAAATCCATAATTAGTGGAGCTTCCACTAATTCACAATATATCATAACAAAAACTGCATTTTAAGACCACAAATAACTCCCCATAAAAGGGCAAATCATACTTTTGATCGTATTAATTGACGATGAAACTTCAATATTGGTTACGTATAATCCATAATACAATCTGAAAATAGACTTGTCAAGGTAAATATCAAGACAATACAAACTAGGAATGATTACTCTTCTGTACACAAACCATAAATTCAGAAACAATACAACAGAAATTAAAGCAATTGAGTGATTGCTTATGATCCTCATATCACTAAATTTCCACCTCAGTAATATATGGAAAATTTATCTATAAAAAAGAAGGAAGGAAAGTTATATTAAGTTTTGATTTCACAATGGAAAATGAATCATTTGCTCCTTTAATTTCCACCACAATATCCATTTTGGAATGGGGGAAAGATACAAATTTTCTTGCAAATAAGGGGGGAAAAGAGGCACTGCTAAGATCAATTCAGATTAATTTGGTATGTAAACAACTCCTACCCAAAAAAGAAGAAAAATCAAAAGGGAAAAACAATGGAAAAACAGAGAACCCAAAGAACTTCGTTTTCTCAGGGATTTTCTCATAACCCATTTCTTCAAAATACATAAATTTATTTTAAACAAACAAACAAACCAATAACTTTTCCGTATGTATTATACACAAAAATGACATATATAAAATTCCAGGACAATAAAATTCCCAAAACAAACAAATCAATAACTTTTTCCTACGTTGCTAAGATAATTCATTTTGTTGGTTAATTATTACTTGTTAAAATACATGTTACTGAAGGAAAGAAAATTAATTACTTTTTCAGATCCTTTGAAATATTAATGCTGATCCAACATAAGATTCAAATATTGACTTCCTGGAAGTTTTACCTTTTGATTAGAGATTGATTTCCTAGAAGTTTTTCCTTTTGAGGCCTCATACTTTATTAGATTTCCATATGCTATACAATAAATACTTCTGGAAATTCATTTCTGTAGCTACAAGGCAGAGGGAAATCTATGTCCACCTAGCTGAACATGTTCGAATAATGTATGTTTCATATAGTGTGAAATATTTGTGATCTATTGAATTAAGTTTTTTTTAGCAATTATATTATAAGTTTCCTTTCATTTTCTAGGATTTAAATGAGATATTTTGCATTAAATATTTTTTTTTCCTTTTTACATGAAAATGATTTTCCAGATTTTTATTTGATCATGGCACTATACATTTTCAGGGAATCAAGAGTGATGTAAGGACAAGCATTGGTATGTTTCTGAGCCATGAAGAAAAGAAGCACCCTATGATTCATGTTGATACTTTGGAATTCGCTTTGAATATTTGTTTTGTTGGAGGCGTTTAGAGTTTAAAAAATGATTGGGAAAATGTATGATTTGGTATCCTGTGCTTGTGCCTTGCTTCTTTCTATTATTGCAACTCTCATCTCTTATCTCTTATTTCTGTGAAGTATAGACAAAGGGTAGAGCCCATCCTATACCATTGGATTTTTCTTTTTTCTAAAATATGAGGAAAGTAATTATTCTTTTAGAGTGGTGTCATTGGCCACTTTAGGCTTTGACAGCTTCAGTCTTCTTTTTGCTTGTACAAATGGACAAAAGTACACCTACATGATGTTTCCCTAAAGATTTAAGATACTCTCAAATGTGTTTATGCTATCCTTAGATTAAGGATGAAGTTGTGATCTAGAAAGCAGATATAATACCAATATACCTTTATGATGTTTTCCTAAAGATTAAAGATACTCTCAAATGTCTTTGTGCTATTCTTAGATTAATAATGAAGTTGTGATATAGAAAGTAGATATGATTAGGGCTATTAATAGGTCGGGTATACCTGAACCCGGACCTGTACCAGACCCATTTATAACAGGTCTGGTATCTCTATTTTTTTACCCGAACTCGTACCGGACCCATTTACCCGGTTAATCAATATAATTGGGTCCGGGTACGGAACTATAGTACTCATACCCGATTAATATAATATATTATATAAAATAAAAAATATATTATATATAATATAAAATATATATTATATTATATATAAAACATATTATGTTTTGGAGTATTTTGAGACTAAACATAGCAGCCTTCTTCAGACTTCATCTTCACCTTCTATTTGCAATTGCTGTAGCCGCACAAGCACAACACACACAAATTAACACTGCCTTCTTCATCTTCATTCTTCATCGGCACCGAGTCGCCGCCACTGCCGCCACCGAGACACATAAACACTGCCCATGCCTTCACCGCCAACACTACCTTCTTCATTCTTCTCTAAGTTCTCCCCATAAATTTGATCCATCTAAGGTTAGTATTGTAAATCTAAAAATGAAATTTTGCTAAGTATATAATCTCCTCTCTCTATGCGCATGTGTAGAAAATGCTTAGAAAAGTTGACCAAGTGCTCAATTTTACTCATAAATAAGGTAATAGAGAATATATATACTTTTAATGTTAAAACTCTTAGTAAATAAGGCATATGCTTTTCAGGTTTTGGGGAAAATAGGTATATAAACACACCTACTTCTTCAAACAAAACCCAGATTGTGGTTGAGGTGAAGATTTTGGATTTGACAGAAGCTAATGATTCTTCTTCTACTTAGTGGGTTTATCATTTTTCTAAAATGATTTAGTCATGTAAGCACGTGATTCTAAATTGTTGAGAGAGTTTATCTCTAATGGTGTTTACCAAGTTGAAGACCTCATTTCTTTTTTAGTGGACTAAGGTTCCTAGAACTTGGACATAAGGCTTTTCAGAACTTGCATCTGTAGGCTTTTTGCACTATTTCGGAAGCCTTAAAAAAAGGGATAAGAAAAGAAAAAAAAGATAGACACATGAATTATTGCTTGGAAAAAGACAATATGTTATTTCCTTGCATTTAGATATTTAAATGTTTTTTGGGCCGGGTATACCCGACCCTGGCCCGAATACCCGCATACACGGGTATGGGTCTCTTCATTTCATACCCGGCGGGTATTCAGGTTGGGTCCGGTACTTTTTCATTTAATTGGGTCTAGATTTGGGATAGGGCTACCTGGACCCAATTGGAACCGTTTACAGCCCTAGATATGATACTAATATTAGACAATTGATTAAAATGATTTGGTTGAGACTTCTAAATAGCCTTTAGTGAAGTGTTCTTGCTCAAACTCTTTTTAGTACTCATACACTATTAATCAAAATAGAATAGATATCAAAGCTAGTGGGTGTTAGTTATTTGGAGAACTACTTACCAGAAAACACTAACTAATATGAGATGTATGTTTGCCCCATTTTGTTGTAGCCGTCATATCCTTACTCATTACTATAGAAACTAACTTGTTTAATTTATGAAGAAGAGAGGAGGATGGTTATCAATTAATTTACTCATCTTTCACTCATTCAAAGATAGTGCACTTTCTCTTCAGGCCATTCAAAACCGCATATCTGTCTATTCACAAATGCTAGTACAGAATAAGGCACTCCATCAAGTATTACGGTGGGTATCTTACTGATTTGTTTCTTAAATCTTTAGTTTGAAAGAAGCACTAATTTTTCAATATCAAATCTAACATCTGTAGTAGCGCACAGGTATGAAAAGTAGTAATTTTACAAACCGCATCACAACTATATATTTCTTTGACACTGTAAGTCTTCTATTTGTTGCTTTAGAGCATTATATGCTTCTTTTTCTATCGATTGCCTCTGTTTATTTTTCTTGTCTTTCTCTATCCAATTGAACATCTCATTCTAAGCTATAGGGGCACATTTCTTGTTGCAGTTTAATCTATAGTGTGGTGGTCAACAAGTAGCAATAATGGAAAAACAGAGAACCCAAAGAATTTCGTTTTCTCAATGATTTTATCATAACCCAATACTTAAAGAATCATAAATTTATTTTAGAAACCAAACAAACAAACAAACCAATTACTTTTCACGTATGCATTATTCATAAAAGAGACATAAAATTCCAGGACATTAAAATCCCCCAAAAAATAGAAAGAATGTCGAAAGAAGTAACTATCAAAGCAAAATCACCAACTCAATACAAAGTGACTAATGCCCAAAATATTAATTTGCTCAACAATAGTCAGACCCAAAAATCAGATATTCAACCAAAACCAATCGATTCTTAATGCAAATTACTCAAAATAAAAAGAAAGAACCAAGAAATATTTTTTTTTACCAAAGCTGAAGATAGTGCACTTGAAGGTCCTCTATTGCTCGAACAACCAACGACACAAACTCATCTACATAGGCCCATTGAAATGTGACGATTGCAAGTGGTTTCAGAGTGGGTGCGAAGAATTTAAACTCTAATGCGAATGGGTGTGAAGGATTTAAAGTGGGATTTAAGAAAAATGGAAAGTTGAAGAGGAATAAGAAGAATCGAGGGTTGAGGGATTTAAGTTAAAAATGGAGGCTTTTTAAATTTTCCGGTCTAGTGGTTCTATTTAGGGCTACTTACGGGACTGGAGAATAACTGAACTAATCCAAATAATCGAATCGAAAAGAATCAGAACTGAAAAAAACTGTTGACTTTTGAATTTTTTTGAACTGAACTGTCCTGAAATTTTTTATGTAATATCCGTACCGAGAACCATTTCGAATAGTATGAAAATAGTCTTGAACCGTTTCGAATTGTATTGAATCGAAGAACCGAATATATAGAATCATGTAGACACACACACACATATATATATATATATATATAAATATTATATTTAAAAAGAATGATAAAGGTGATTCTAGCTATATATAATATATAATAGTTTATATAATATATTATATGTATATTATACTGTATATATAGATTATACAGTATAGTATTATATGGTATATATAGATTATGTAGGTAGATTATATAGATTAATATATATATATATATATGTATGTATTGATTATATAAGTAGATTATATAGATTAATATATTATATGTATATTATACTATATATATATAGTATGTATATATAGACTATACAATATAGTATTATATGATATATGTGGATTTTATAGGTAGATTATATAGATTATTAAATAAAGTGCCATATACGTTATTTTAGTTTTATTTTAGAATTTTTTTTAGACTAAAATTTAAAAATTATTAACATGTATTTTTCAAATTTGTGGATAATAGTATTTTTTGTGAAAAATGTTCAAAAATATCCGAAAATTGAACTGGAACCATCTTTGTTCCATTAGAACTGAAGCCGAATATCCATTTCGTCCCGTCTCGAAACTAAAAATATTTGTCCTGTCCCATCCCAAAATTATGGTTCGGGATTGCTATTAAGAATATGAAAGAACTGAAATTTTGGGATGGTACTGGAGATTTCTAAATCCCCGAACCATCCCTAACTGTGAGCACCCTTAGTTCTATTGACCTTTCAGAAGAAATTTGGAGGAAATTTTGAAGCCTTTTGCTCAACTTCTACCCTCTACCAACGACATTTCTAGAAGGTTCCACCTCTTCGAAAGTGCACAAAATCGCACAAAAACCTTTATTAAGGCTTTGTATTCTGCCAAAAGAATTTGAGATGAGTTAGAGACTAAATTGAGATGGAAATTTTATTAGTCTCCCCTTCGTATCAAATTTGTCTTTATTTTTTAAAATCAAAACTTGATAATTTTTTAAATTTTCTTTTGATTAAAAGATAAATAATTAAGTTTATCATGCAAAGTTTCTTTTTTTTTCCTTAAAAAATGTTTATTATGTAATTTAATTAAATTATTAAATTATAATTTATGAATAAATTTAATCATTGATCAGTGCTGAAATGATGTATATTTTCCTATCATTTATAGTTATTTTTGTGAAGCATTTGTTGATAGATAAATATGAATTCTCTTATTTTCACCTTGTTTTGTGTAGAATGTTTGGAATAGAGATTTGATAAAGAAACAACGAGAAAAGCTGAAAAATGAGTTGAAAAAGAAGAGAAGTGGCATGGCCCTAGCTAAGATACCTGGCGCTGCTTAAATGCAGAACCTAGAACAAACTTCAGGAAATTAGCGGCAACGGTTAAGACCACAAAACAGCGTCATTCAAATTCAGAGATAAAAAAGGGCAGAATTTCAGGGAATTAGCGACACCGTGCAAGCCAAGATAACTAGCTCCACTCATGGCATGGATCTATGAAACTAAGCATAAGTGGGACCGGTTATGCCAACCAGAGCGATGCTGCTCAATATCACAAAAGCCCATGTTTTATTTTTATTTTTTATTTTTGTGGATTTTCAAACGAAAGCTATAAATACCTCTTTTTGCAAGCATTAGAGTACAATTCCCTAGATAGGCAGCCTCCAAGTGCAATAACCCTCACTTTTGTACTTTAATTGGCTACTACCTGTAATAGGATGAAAATTTGTATCAATGGCTAGAATAAAAGATGATCAGTATAATGAAACGAATATTTTGGAATAATAATATTTTGTTGGGACCTAAATGGAATTATTGGATTCATTCTATCCGTACCCTAAATCTTAGGAAGGCTACTACTATTAGTAGAATAAAAATTTAGGGTACACTGAGAAAGAAAATTGATCAGTGTAATGAAAGGTACAATTTGGTATGAATTATGTTATTCGGGTTATCGGGGGCATTTTCATCATTTTGACCAAATTGAGAAAGAATTGAAGAATTTAAGTATTACCAATGGATTCAGTGAAAATTTTGAAGTTGAATGGTAAGGTAAAATATTTTTCTATTTCAGATCCAATTTTGGTCATTTCTGAGAAAATATTAAAAATGCGATCGAAAATTTGATTGTGTGGCATTTTGTGATTGGTAGCCATGAACATGTGTCAACTTATGAGAGGTTGCATGAAGAATTCATGTAAGATATATGGAATTAAATAATTATAAAATAAATAGAAGAATGATGTGTTTAATTATGATTGGAACACATCACTTGTGGAGCCCTTCAATTAATGCCTTGAGCAATTTAATTGGCCAATATTTTGACATCGATATGGTGGTGGAATGGCTGAAAATTGGCTAGAAATTTGGCAGCCACAAGAGTGAATAGAAGAGAAAAATTAAAGAAGAAAAATCAAGAAAAATGGTGTGTTAAATTGTGATTGGAACACACCTACATGAATTCCACCGTATACTTAATTGAATTAAAATTCCTTGGCCAAAATCTGATGAGAAATGGTGGTGGGAAGGCTGTTTTACAGACATAATTTTGGCAGCCACAAGGAAGGAAGAACAAGAGA